>PVKA01011995.1:0-51328 GCA_004027165.1 Ctenomys sociabilis
AAAATTACAACACCCTAAGAAAAGAGATTATGGAAGATTTCAGAAAATGGAAAGATATTCCATGCTCCTGGATAGGAAGATCCAACATCGTGAAGATGGCCATACTCCCAAAATTGCTGTACAGATTTAATGCAATCCCTATCAAATTGCCACCAACATACCTCCCAGATATAGAGAAATCAATCCTAAAATTTATTTGCAGTGGATTTTATTAGTGGCATCAGTGCTGTACTACTTCATATTTATTAAATCAGACATTTTTCTCATTTTCCTGACTTCAATATTCATTCAAAATTTTAAGAATAATCTGTATTTTAAACACACTCTATACTTTTAATAATAATATATAAAATGTGGTCTTGTTATCAATTTAATGAATTTCTAATTGTTGCATCAATTATTTCATCATTTCAGTCTACTCTAATGAATAATTGTTTTAAAGAGTTTGTGGTTTTTCAAAAAAAGTATCTTGATTCCCAGACAATGAATCTTGCTAAGCAAAGAGAATAAATAAAATGGAAACCTGGTAGGACTTTGAAAATCTCTAGCAGTGATGACAAACCTTTTGGAGCCCAGTGATACAAATAGCCCAGCAGGCCACGTGTGCCATGGGGTCCCAACCACTGGTCCAAACACATCCCCTTCATGGAAGGACTGACATGTAGAGTCACAGAAAATTAATCCAAATTAAATCTAGTATTTTTAAAAGACAGATTTACTGTCTGTACACAAGATGAGCATTTTAGATTAGAAAAATAACTATAAGTTAGGTGCAGTGTCTATAATACAGCCATAGGCAACTTCTGACTTCATAGAAATATTACTAGCTAAAACTTGTTTTGACTCTTACAAGATCCTTTGTTAAGTATCCCTTTTTATATTATGTAGAGACTACAGTTTATATGAGCTTGCCTTCCTTATCAAAGGCAAATATACTTAAACAAACTGCGACTTCCATTTTTACTTCTTTATGTTTAAAACAACAGTTGTTTAGATATTCTTACTTCATATATTATTACCTACCTAAAAACTTTATTTTTTAATGAATTTGGTACAGGATGTACAGGGTCTCACTGTGTACATCAGACTCATAGTGATTCTCCTGTTTTCAGCCTCCCAAGTGCTAAGATTACTGAACAGAAATGAGAGTAATAGGAGACATAGTAGGGCTGAATCTTGTGATACACTTTAACCATGGTGAAAATTCTAGATGTTATTCCAAGTTTCTGCTGTGTCCTTGGCTACTGAAGAAGCGATGTATTCACCACAACACCCAGTCTCAATCACCATCTCAGCATGCCCCAGGGTGAGACTGGCATATACTGAGTTATGAGTTTTTTACATCAGTTGATAAGTTGATTTCAATAAGCAGCATAGAAAAATTGAAAAAAAATTTATGTAATTATTTTGAGCATTGCCAAGGTCTTCCAACGTGCTTATCTTGAAAAGTCCACTCTCATTTGAATGTATGTGATTGGATATTTGATTGAAAATCTGCCTCATTAATTTATAGACTGGTGCCAATTTAAGGTTTGAAACAGACTACACAGATTTAGAAACCTCTAGAGGTAACAAATATACGGTAAAAATATTTATGATCTGTTAATATTGCCCTGCATTTTTAGAAGATTGTTTTTATGTGTTAACTCCTTTCATGCACAGCTACATGGGTATCAGTAAGCGTTTTAACCCATGTCAAAGGTAGAGATTGTTGTGATTTCCCCGTGTTTACTTTTAGTAGGAAGAGAAAGTGTTTCCTAATTTCTACTCTCCTGATTTGTGTATGTATTCCTCACTCGCCCAGTTACTATACTCAAGAAATGTTTCAGGAGTGGTAAGAGACACTGAACAGAAATGAGAGCAATGGGAGACATAGTAGGGCTGAATCTTGTGATATATTTCAACCATGGTGAAAATTCTAGATGTTATTCCAAGTTTCTGCTGTGTGGCCTTGCCTACTGAAGAAGCTACATCTTCGCAGTAACAACAAACCCTAAAATCTTTTACTTTCTTGATTCCCACACATATGTATGTGTGAATGTAGTTATAACTGTTCTCATGTCTGGTCGGCCCTTGGCTCCACAGTATTCCCTGCACACTGTCCTCCAAAGGGTCCTCCATCAGAAAAAGACCCATCTCCATTTTGGATGTGGTGCTTTCAAATTTTACTCCTAATTACTCTTACTTTGTCTTCTTTTTAAAAACTTTATGTATATACTCCACTTTTTTTCCTAGCTTATTGTTTAGCGAGTAGATGAAAAAATTCTCCTTTCTAACCATCTTAACACATTGGTAAATACGAGGATGAATATGATTATCATCTAATTTTGAAGAATCATATGTCTAAACATTCAGAGGTATGGCAGATGAGAGGAGAGGAAGACACTGTCAAACATGGGTAAACCATGGAATACCTACAGCTGTGAAGAAAAACAAAGACAGAGCAAGAAAGTCAGCTTTGTAAGTGCTGGTGGGATCTTTTGTTAGTGAGATAAAATTTAAGCTGTCATCAAAAATATCAATTCATTCTAGTCTTTCAAATTCTTGATAGTATCTATCATTGTTAAGTGTCCTGGTGTTGTTCTCATCCAAACTGTGGTAGTTAACAGTGGGAGCACTAAAGTTTTACTGTCCTTTACCTAACTTCTGGTCCCACCTTTATTAGCTGGATTAATTTGTACTTATTTTTTTAATGTCTGTAAACTTTGGATTATTCTTCCAAAATGAAAGATGGTACTTTCCTTATTGCTTTATTTTAAAGAGAAATGGTAATTCAGTATATTAAAGGGAGTGTCACATTTCAGAGTCCCAGGTTACTAAATGTCTTCTTCCAGCCCCAGCTTCCTTGGCTGGCCGACCTGCTTGTTACCTAGCAATGATTGGCATGCCAGAGAGCTTTCAGCACTCTGGTCCAACTCTCAGGCTGGTTGTAAAATGAATGTCAGCTCTGATTGTATCTGTCTCTAATTAATTATAAACTCCTAGAAGAAAGTGTATCAGGCTTATGTAATTCTAGTCATGCCATTGACATTTGTTAAAGTATTTTTTTGGTACAGAGGATAATGATTTACCAAGAAATAAAGCGTAAGCAGATAATTTAGGCACACATTTATTTTTGCCATATTAATTATGGCCCTTGCTTCAAATGATGATGAAAGAAATAATAGTAACTAACCAAAATTCTCATAAAAATCATTAATTACTATGTCTCTCACTTAGTATGAAAGTATAGAAGTATAGAAAAATTAATCATCTTAAGATTTATGAAAAGTAGTAAGGGAAATTAGAATCAGAATATTTGTGCGTTTTAACTGATTTCTAAGCATGGTTCAGAAACAGGACTTAATCTAGATTGACATAGATAGGTATTTAATGAACTTCTGCCATATAGAAGAATAATTATCAACTAAGACTAGTTGTTAATTTGTTCATTGACTCAATAAAGAAATCTGGATGTTGACAGCAATATTGTGTGATGGTGTGCATAATATTGACTTTACACAATTCTCTGGAGAGTTAACAACCTAAATTTGCAGACCAAAAATTAGAGAAAAAGGAGGACTGCAAGGACAGCCAACATTTTGGCCCTAGTCTTTCAAAGTCAGTGAAGACTCAGGTCACAAGAGAGCCTGTACTGTAACACTATGTAACTCAGTTGTGTTCCAAATTTTCTGATCAACAAGATTATGGGGCCACAGAGGAAAGTGATTGATGATGTACAGTGTGCTGAAGTAGAGTCACATGGAAAAAAACATTCTCTCAGGCTTTCACAGAGAGCAGATTGGTCAAGCATTGGCCGTGACTCATCCACATGGCTCACAGAGGATCTACAAACTGTGGTATGGGGTTTCAGGGTAAATGCTGAGAGGATTTACTGTCAGTACAAAAGCTACATTTCTTGTTATAGAGGCATTGCTTTATCTTGGTCTTAAACATCCAGCAAAAAAGTATAAAAATGAATTATAAAAAGTAAAGCCATATTAATGCCTCAAGTCAACAACTTCTGACATTGCCAGTCTTATGAAAAACCCACTACTATTATGGACTATGGGACTATTTTGGGATATTTTGCTGAATTCACACACCTATACTATTTAAATGACAAAAACTAAACAAAAAGGGGATACAAATGAATGACCATTTTGTATCTGTTTATTCAAAATAGTCAGGATAGATATACAGCTACATTCTCTTAGTGAATGGAATGATTTGTTCTAATAGTGTTTGTAAATAGGATATCATGACTGAATCTTGTACAATGAATAACCACTAAGACAACAATATGCAATGCTTTAATTATTGAAACTGTCCTACTAATTTGACTTGAAGCTGTCTCAGTGCTATTTGTTTCTCAAAATTATGGAAAAAAATTCTTACATTTTGTTCTCATCTAGAGAGAGTACAGGTCACTTTTAACTCTAAATTTCCATACTGTATGAAGTGGAAACCTTTGTAATTAGCCCAAAACACTCACACAATGGAGTGTGAAATAGATGAGCATGAGTATGACTTTCTTAACAGGATGAGTATAATATGTACTAGGTGATTATTTGTAAAATATTTAAGAAAAAACTATAAGTGCTTTGAATTAAAAATAAAATAGCAAATAAAGTGAAAATAAAGCAGTAATTGTAAAAATAAAGTAATAAATTAAAAATAAAGTTCAGTAACCTCTAGTATGGAAGAAAAATATGACAGACTTTGATTCAACTACATGCATATGTTCCATTGCTTAATTCTGAGCATCCAAGCAGAATACCTTGGAGGTTTCAAGTTTGATGCCTTAATAGCCACACATTCTTCAAGGAAAGTGGATCCAAGCTGTGTGAGCACCATACTTTGCTCATCCCCAGAGTGGCCCAGACTCCTAAGATCTTTTCCAAACTCTGGCACTCATGAAATTATATCGGTCTCAGACCTGCACAACACAGGAAGCCTCAGGGAATTCCACTGTACTCCCAAGTGATTCAGTAGAAATAAATTTTCACTGATTGCTTTATGAAATCTTAGCTGTACTGCTTATAAACTATATGGCTTTATCCTGTTCTATTTGTGAACATTTTATACTCTAGATTTGTTGTTTGTAAAGTGATGATAATACTTTATTGATTGGCTACAAAGAGTGAAGTTTATCATATGAAAACCATGTCAGATTATAGAATGAAGCATGCCATACATGCCAGGTATCAATCACCCTTATATTCCACCCTGCTACTTGGACACAGATTTTTAAAAATTTTATTGGCTTATATTAGCACATATTTAGGGTGCATAACAATCACCTTAATTCTCCCTTCACAGCCTTTCTATCCCACCCCTCTCTGCTACCTCCAGTTCTTACTCCTCTTTCCATTTGCAAAAGTTCAGTTTTTGTTTTTTGTTCAATTATCTTTTATATCCCTTTTAATTTTTCTTTCTTCCTTCACTACAACTCTGATTCCCATAAAATTTGAAAAAGATATTTCTACTTGTTATCCTTCCTTTTTCTCTTTATATTTTGAGTTTGTCATCTAAGAGAAACCATGTGAAATTTGAACTCATGTGGTTGATATATTTCGTTTAACAAAATGGTCTCAGTGTGCATCCATTTACCTACAATTGCCCCAAATTGATACTTCTTTATGATAAAGTAGTATTTCATTGTGTATAATTATCATATTTTGTTATATATTCCTCTGTTTATGTGCATGTAGGCTGATTGCAAAATTCAGCTACTATAGATTGAACTGCTATAAACATGGATTTGCATGTATCATTGTAATTCAATAACTTTACTCATTGGGGCTCATACCTAGAAAAAGAATAGCTGGATTAAATGGAATGTGTATTTTTACTTATTTTTTTAGTAATTTTCATACTGATCTCCATAGTGGCTATACTATGTTATATTCCTACCAACATGGAGAAGGGTCCTGCAGCCTCACAAGTGTTTGTTATTATTTTTTTTTTTCATGATAGTCATTCTTTCTATAGTAAAAGTTGTATCTCATTGTTGCAGTTGTCTGGTAGTCTGTGATGTTTAATTTGTTTTCATGAATTTATTGGCCATCTATACTGCCTTAGAAGGAGAAGTATCTATTCATTTCAAATGCTCATATTTTGTTTGCCTCTTTTATTTAGCCAGGGTCTGTATTTTTTTTTTTTTTTTTTTTGTAAAACTGGGGATTGAACTCAGGCCCTTGTGCTTGCCAAGGAAGTGTTTATTCTACTGAGTCATCTCCCCAATCTCCCCAGCCCCTAGCCAGGGTCTGTATTAGTGAGATTTTTTTATTACAGTGGAACTTCATCTTACAAACTTAATTCTTTCTATGATACTGATTGCAATGAATTGCAAGCAATATTCTAGATATGAATCCTCTGTCTGAGGAATAGCTGGAAAATTTTTTTCCCTTTTTCTATGTTGTGTCTTCACTATGTGGGTTGTTTCCTTTGATGTGAAGAAGTTTTAATGTGACATGATCCTCATAGTTGACTTTCAGTATTATTTCTTGTTTCTATTGGAGTTTTGTACAAAAATTCCTTGCCTGTGTCCTTAAGAATTTTACCAATTTTATTTTCCAATAGTTTAAATGTTTCATTTAGGTCTTTTAATTCATTTTGATATTTGTCTCAGTTAATTTTCTCATTGTTAAGACAATATACCAGGGGCCAGGGAGATAGCTCAGAGGTGTAAGTGCCCACGTTCAATCCGTGATACTCAAAAATAAGGAGAAGGGGGAAAAATACAATTTACCTAACACCCACAGTTAAGGTAGGTAAGGTTCATTTAACTCAGTTTGTAGAGGTTACCGTCCTAATCAGCTGGCACCAAAGCAGGGTGGCTTGGTAGAGGAGAACAGTTTATGGCAAGTAGGCTAGAAGCAAAACGACTTCAGAAACTTCTTTGTCTCCCCACCCCTACTCTATCTAGTTGGTAGTAGGTTGGTGTCATCACAATTGATTCAGAAACCATACACTTTTAATTCCAGTATCATACACTCAGGGTTCACCACTTCTGAAAAGTTCATCTCTCATGACAGCATGAGACTTTGGGGGTGGGGGAAAAATCTAGACATAATGAATAACAATTTTGATACTCAATTTTCTTAGCAACATTTATTAAAGAGGCCATTTTCCTTCCAGTATATTTTTTGCCCCTTTGTCAAAGTTCAAGTTGATGAATGTGACACAGTATTTTTCAAATAAAACTTACAGCCCACTGTTCCAGGCTTTGACTAGCATAGGTCTCAGTTCACAGTGATAGAAAAAGAAAAAGAAAAAAAAAAGGTCAAGGTTGTTTCACTGCAAGCTAAAACCTGAGACACTAAGAATAAGAGAAATGGAAAAGAGACAGAAAAAAAAAAAGATGGGTCTTGAATGCACATAATTCATTAGTGAGATAGTTACCACTTCATGAGCTATAAAGAAACACAGGTATCAGTTGACCATGTAGGAAACCTCTAGGTAGAACAGAGATGAAACAGTACCTTTGGAAAATCCATCACCTGGAAATAGAAAAGAATTTATTCTGCTTCTCTTTCACACAAACTAAAGGGCAAACTTCTGCTGACTTACCCCTGGGTCTTAGTACCTGGTGAAAGTCTGTACCACACATCTGGCATGGCCCAGTGTGGCACTTCATCCATCGTACAATGGTAATTTGGTGTATTCATATCTAGAATCTGATTGAACATTTGTAGTGATAATGAACATTATGTTAGGTGTTATCACATTAAAATTATACACAATGCTGCATTTTGGAGAACTTAGCCTCATACATTTTCTTTTTAAAACTAGATAAAACATGCCTCCTTAGCCAGATATACGGGCCTGGGGTTCGATCCTCATGCTGTGCCAGCCCCACCCTGGGGTCCCCCTGAAATGAAATTAAGCCTGGGCTTGGTGGTACACACCTGTAATCCCAGCACTTGGGAGGCTGAACACAGGTGGATCACTGCAAGCCCAATCTATGTAGTGAGATTCTGTATACCCTATACTAAAGTCCAAAAAAAAAAAACAAACCTAGAATATATATACAGGGTGGGGCTGTCACAGCATGAGGATCGAATCCCTGGCCCCTACATCTGCCTAAGGAGGTATGTTTTATCTAGTTTTAAAAAGAAAACGTATGAGGCTAAGTTCTCCAAAATGCAGTATAGTATATAATTTGAACCTGACAACACCTAACATAATGTTCATTATCACTACAAATGTTCAATCAGATTATATATATATTATTAATATTATCAGATTAATCAGAAGGAGATTATATATATATATAATGTATATATATATATAATGTATATATATATATATAATGCATGGAAACAAGGATTCCATAACTACTACAAAGACAAAAATATGCAATGTATTAATTGCTGTAAACATCCCACTAATCTGTTTTAAAACTGTTTCATTGCTATTTTACCTTTTTCTCACTAAAATGAATAAAAATTTAAAAACAATTTTAAAAAGTAATCCAATACGTAAATGATAGTAATACACTTTTAGATTGTAATTATATTCACATTGTTATGAATAAATCTGAAGAATTTAAAACTAACTTTGGAAGATCCTTTCCTTATAATAACATTGTTTTTAAATGCAGTGTTTCTTTCTCAAGAAGCATTGTTTTGCATCGTTTCTATTTCAGCAATTTTAATATAATATTTTTGAACTAATAAAATAATTTAAAAAAAGACTCCAACAATGAGAGAACCCAGACAATCCATAAATAGTTAAACATTATATTCATATGGCTATAATTTATAGTCGCATGAGCACAAGTAAGTGAAAATATCATAAAAAACTTGTTTTGCTGCATAATAACTAGATTAGTTCACTTCCAGAATGAAACTCAAAAGGCTAAGAATTTATGTAGCCTCAAGAAAAACTGGACTTGCTGCTAGGAAATTCAGTGGGTACCCCCAGGACGTTCTGGAATTGGGACACATTTGGACAGCATGACCTAAGCTTAGAAAAGAGGTACCTGTTCACAGGTGAAAATACGGAGATGGGGTTCTGAAATGCTTTCAGTGGTGTGCTTTAAAAACTAATTATCATGCATATAAAACATCTTCTAAATCTATTAATCAGAAGGAGATGTGACAAAAAATGGAATATTTACTTTTCTAGAAGTGTTTAAAATGTGCAATTTAGTCACTTGAGGAAAAGAATACTGTTCTGTTTTTTTCAGTCTTCATTCCTTAGTCAGAAGCATCTTGGTCAGATATCACTCAAACAGCCAACTAAAGTAAAAAGAAAAAAAAATGCAACTTTTGAGGTAATATATAAGAAAAGGAACTTTATATAAACAATTGACAACTTTCAAAGGAGGAACAACTACCATTTTTCTCACTGATTAGTGCATTTTGTACATAAATAAACAACTGAATCAGTCAGTCAAATCTTATATTTTATTAAAGTTTACTGGTAGGTTAATATAGTCTTACTTATTGTCATTGTCTCTTAGGATCTATAGCGTAATTTTCATAATACCTAGCATTCTGCAGTAAGTATCTTGACTACCAGGAGCAACACTTATGAGAAGCTGATCATTAGCAGGATATAAACACTCTTCCAAGCATTCACTGTGATGTACAACAACCAGGCAAAACTCATTATCACATTAAAAAGTATAGTAACAAATAAATTATCATATAATATCCTGTTGTAAGCTAAGAAGCATATTAATTAATTTATATCTTTGAGACCCACATTCCTATCAACTTTCTTAATGAATAAATAAAATGTAATACATCCACACAGTGGAATACTATTCAGAAATAAAATGAAGTCATTGTCTTAACGTGTGAAGCATATGAAAATATGCTAACACAAGTGGAAAAAAATGACTAAAATTTTATTGTACCTCCTTTTCTATGAAATGATTAGAAAAACCTATATGTGAACATAGCCCACACATGAATAGTTGCTAGAAGCTTGGAGAAGTAATGGAGCATACTTGCTAAGGGGCACAAAGAAACTTTCAGACAATTGTAATACTCTAGCATTGAATTCTGGTTGTGATTGTACAGCTCTGTAAATTTGTTAAAACTCAGAGCCTTGTAACTTGATAAAAGATAAATTTTAAGATTTTCAATTCATGCTATAGCAATGCTGTTTTTTTTTTTTTGTTTGTTTGTTTGCTTTTTGTATTTTAGGGAAGGTTCTACAGGGTGTTCAGTGTGTCACTACTACATCAGATTCATAGTAATCTGCCTGTTTACAGCCTCCCAAGAGCTGGGATTATAGACATGCACCACCACCCCCAGTCTCAATTGCCATCTCAGTGTGTCCCCAGGGCAGGGCCAGTAGGCAGGCCTAGGGATTGAACCCCTGTGTCTCCTGTGCCTGTTTGCAAGTGCTTTTATCCGCTGATCTGTTTGGCTGGCCCAACAATGTTGTTTTTAAAGCTATAAACTTAGGGTTTAATATATGTGAAAATTATTTGTACTGAAAGTTTGAATCTGAGGTATGAATGATTCAGAGTATTGCAAAATTTGAAAGGTACACAAGAAGATAGCAGTGATACTTAAGAGTTTTGTTTCTTCAAAATTTTACTGAAAATGTTCAAATACATTTTTAAATAATTCATTAATATTTATTAGTATCTCAAATGTAATCAAATATTTGTGAACCCCATCAAGTTTAAAAGAAAGCACGTTTAAATAACTCTGCCTAATTAAGACATCCTTGGGAGACGCATTCTTAGATTTCTCAAATGCAATTCATTCATTAAAAAATTAAAATTAGTATGCTTTCTCGCACATAAGCACTAATCATTTTAGGTAAAAATGCTTAAGAGTGAAGTAAATTTTTACTTTTTAAAAGTACATTATTTAGCAAAAGTCAAATAGCTTAGGTAGAGATTTCTTTGAAAATATCCACAACAAATATCTGTTGAAACTTCAGTCAGGAGAGTATTGCCATCAATGTGTTGAGTAGTGGTCATGTTTTCTGTTCATGTAGCCAATAGTTGTTGAACATGGTAGGTATGAGCTGAGAAATACTGGATAACTAAAATGTCACACAGTAATAAATGCTACATAGAAAATTTAAATGGGGCAATATGACAGTGATTATGTAGGGAAGACTGTCTGGTTGGGAAGCTCTTCCAGGGAAGTGATAATCACACTATAACCTGAATAGCAAGACACCCCTGCCCCAGTTCTATGACAGTGTAGAAGAAAGTGTCTCGGGCACACAAGGCACAACCCCAAAGGCAAAAACAGACTTGATGTGACCAAAGAGGGTAGTGGGGTAGACGATCATGCAGTGCAACACTTCTTGTAAAGTGTTCCAGTTTTTCCAACAGTCAAAGTATTATTGGTTCCAATGGTGGTAAATTATGAACCAATTAAAATTTCTAAAGAATCAGTTCTGACTGTTGTGTAAGAAATGGAGAGGTAATGAGTAGTAAGAGAAACTGTCACAACAGGTTAGGTGAGAGATCATGTTGGATTCAAGCAGCAGAAGCTGTAGGTACAGCAATAAAAGAAGTGGCACACGGCTCCTTGAGAGATTGCATTCTCATGGACATGAAAATTTTTAAAAAGTGAATTGTAGCTAGTGAACTACAATTTGAACTAGTGAAACTACAGACTTCAGGGAGCATGAAAATTAGGGTGCTATTCTGGCCATAGGTAAGATATCTCAAAGGAGATGGTGGAAGAATAATTGTATCTCCCTTCATTATCCTACTTTTCAGGTCTATACCAGACCTGAACATGGATGGCTCACCCAACGCAGAGAAGTCAGTGTAGGCCTTGTCCTTCAGCCAGGATGCACACACATTTGCACACTTTGTGAGTAGAACAATACAATGTCTAGAGTAGTGCTAGGTGTGTGTTTGTGGGCAGATGCTAAGCTGAGAGATGAGTGACGGGCTGGAATTCAGTACTAGTGAATGTTTCAAAATAGTAAATGCATGGACACTGACCAGTCCAAATAGCTGGATGAAGTAGCACTTTCTCATGCTCAGAGGTCTTCTTGAAGTTGGGTTTTAGAAGACACTGAATCTTTTCCCCTCTTGCGCTGAGGATCAAACCCAGTCCTTCACACATATGAGAGGAGTGCTCTGTCAATGAGCTACTACTCTCAAGCCAGAGGATAGAGAATGTTTAAGGAAAAAAACTAGTAAAAGAAATGAAATTCTCAGCAAATACATACTTTCAAATAAAATAAATCAAATGTTTAAAACACATTTCCTTTTGAAAGGGACAGAGGATTAAAAATATTAATCTTAATAATTTATTCCCCCTTCCTATAACTCATCTTTTTCATGAAAAACATTTATCTCTCTGTTGTGTTTAACTGGTCAGATATTCCACATGTTTAATGTTTTCTAACTGAGCAAACTATTTCTTCTGGTATGAAATATAAATGTTCTTAGGTAAATATCTGTTCCCTTATCTTTTGCTGCCCTGTATTATCAGAGGAAAAAAATGATAATACCTGCTTGTTGATTCATTTCATTTAAGGTGGCAGATCAGAATCAGGACAGCCTGGTTGCAATTAAAAGTTAGATTTCCAAGTATAAACCTTCATTGCTCCTAACCCAGTTATCCTGATTGGTAAGACAAAAGATAATATACCTAAGGATCAAAATATCAAACCTCTCTTTCAATTATCTAGTTTAATTGTACAGTGACAGATCTGTCAGAAATTGTAATTTTTCGCATATTTCTTCATGTGGAAAGTGATAGGATTTCAGTTGTCATGTTTTAAGGTTAGGAGCCATAATGTCATTTTCTTCTCCCTAAATCAATCACTACATCATGAATGTTATCTCCATTTAGATGACATCAGTTGCAGTTATGTAGCATATGAGGTGAGAGAAAAGTTCCATGACTCATCATTGAGCCTGGAAACAATGATGCTGGAAAAACACGCAAGGTAATCAGTGGTGAATTCAGTATGATCAAATGTAGCATGCATTGTGCATGTCTGATTTGATACAATCAAATTAAGAGCAAGGTTTTGTATGCATAGTGCCTTGCCTCCCTATAATACACAAACTAAATGTAAGTTGTCTAGAAAAAGTTTTATGAAAAGCAGTTCTATTGATTGTTACAGAATTATATAGATAGCTAATGTTTATTATAGCAGTTTCAGAATACAGGATAAGCAGTGGTTTAAGATGTGGGATGTTATAAGTAAGACTGAAATATAGAACACATAAAATCCAACTCACCTGAACTTACCTTATTTTTTCTTTAACCTAATCCATATTCAATAATTGAGTTAAAGCTT
Organism: Ctenomys sociabilis; assembly: GCA_004027165.1. NCBI lineage: Eukaryota > Metazoa > Chordata > Mammalia > Rodentia > Ctenomyidae > Ctenomys > Ctenomys sociabilis. Next base: position 13,234 of record PVKA01011995.1, read on the forward strand.
GTAGTATATGGATTTGTGGGTATGAGAGGGAAGGAGGTTCTCATTTAGACTCTCAAAGCATGATGACTGAAAGCCACCTTTTACTGGCCCCAAGTTCTCCTTTATGTTCATCTTTGTATAATTAAGCTCCTATAACTCAGAGGCTATCACTTTAGCCCTGAAGCTCAATGGGGTAACTTATCTGAGAAATGAAGTATTCTGGAGGAGAAAGAGAGCATTTCTCAAAACAAATTAGTCACATATTAACATACAAAATTCAGAATTTGAATAATTGCCTTCATCTCTCATTGAGCTGCCCTGTGTCAAACAGAAACCAACAGCATCTTTCTGGTATGTACTAGTTCATGATTCTTCACTCAGTTGATCTTCATAAGAGGGGTTCTAACCAAGCAGCATAATCTCAGGCTGCTACAGTCACAATTTTTGTCTGATAAGAAAAGGAGCAAACAAACCAGAGGACTGATGCGTAATTTGGTATTTGTTGAATAAAATAATTCAACCATCAGTAGATTAAGAAACATTTTTCATCTTTTAAAAAATAACAATTTTTAAAGATTCTCTGTGCTAGTCCAAATTCAGGCTGATTTACTAAATACTACAAGCTACACTCACAGCACAGGGAGAGAGAAGAGTGGCTTCTCTGCAAAAATGCAGGATAGATATTAACATAAAGGAGAACAAATCATTTTGAATGGAAGTAATTGCACTCATTTACTCAGTATTAAATCTGATCACTTACTTTGAATTACTTAGAGAAAATTGATGATGAACTACACTTGGACTTTAATATATGAACTTGGAATGATTAAAGATAAAGAACTTGTACAATTAAAATATAGAATTTATTTAAAGAGAAAACTGTATTGATCTAGTCATCTTAGGAATGCAAAAGCTCCAAAATTAAATGAGATTATTCAGAAATGAAAAAAAGGTGGAAGCAAAAATACTTTTAATCTTAATCTCTCTTGAATCTATTTTATATCCTTTATTATAGTTAGAAATTAGATTGACAAATCAAAGCAGTATATTGATAACACGGACTTTAATGTGTGAATGGTAATAGTTCTCAATACTGTATATACTGGATTTAATATTATTAATGAGCTCATTGTTAAAGGACTTATTTTAGAACTATGAACCAGGTATTCCTTCAATTATTGATAAAGTAGATTACCAAAAAACAACAACAACAAAAAATAACAACTGTAGCCAAGACCTAGGTTTCCAGATTTGGAACATCAGATGAGCTAAACTACATATATAAACCCTAACCAGTTCTGCTATGATTACTATTTTAGTGATCAAAAGTATGCTCGTCCATACATGGTGGTACAATCATATAGTCACAATGTTCCTGGAGGCTTAGACAAGAGGATTCCAAATTCAAGCCCAGTGTATCTTAGCAATTCAGTGAGACCTGTCTCAAAGCACAATAAAAGTGGCTAGGGATGTCACTCAGTGCAAAAGCCCTGGGTTCAATTCCAATATCCTCCCACCCTTATTCCCCCCTCCATGAAGAAAAAAAAACTGGGGGAGAAGAAAAGAATACTGAAAAAGTAGAGCTCCTCTTTTGCCTCTGGAAAGATGCTGGCATACCCACATTAGATTTAGGTAGTAATGTTAAGAAATTAGAATTTAAATGGTACAATTAGTGATGCAGATGCCAAGCACAGCAGGAGATAAAGATATTCTCTGATGAATTATTGTAAATTCTGTATCATCTGCTTGCATAATTAGGGGGATAGAAAATATATTCTTAGGGCCGGCGAGATACCTCAATGGAATAAACACCTGTTTAGGCAAGTGCAGGGACTGGGGTTCAATCCACATCACCTCATACCATGCTGAACCTGCCCCTGGGTGCACTGAGTTGGCCATCAAGATTGGGCTTGGTGGCACACACCTATATTCCCAATGCTGAGGAGGTTGAAAACAGGAGGATTGCTACGAGTCCGAGCTACATTGTGAGACCCTATACCAAATACATAAAAAGAAAAAATATATTTTTGACAAGGAATGAGAGAGTTTTGTTCACTACTAGATGGTTCTACTTCAGTTCCTTTGTTTCAAGCTGAACAGTTCATGCTCAGAAACAGTTTCTTATGTGCTAAACGTTGGGTTTGCAGGGGTGAGCAGCAAAAATAGTCACTGAGCTCTCCCCTCCACCTCTAAAAGCTGGTAAATGAGATCCAACTATAGTAACCACCAGGCATTTTTTTAACAGAATTCCTAAGAGAATTCTGTGAGCCACAGTGCCTGCAGGTCGCATGATCACAATTACAGGTATAAGTAATAGATCTTCCATAATTTTTCTGAAGCTAGAATGTTTGGTGGGGCAGGTATTTTAAATGCATTTCTAATTTATAATATTTTCAAATAATGAGGGTTTGATGGGATATAATCCAACCATAGGCAAGAAATATATTTATTTCTGTCATATGAGAGACAGCCACCTTAGTAATAATTGTCAAAACAGAAAGTAGTATTGTACTGTGGCTATAAGAAAGGACCCTGGGGCAGATGATTCCAGAATTTTAGTCTTGGCTCTGCTTTTTATTAGCTGTGTGGTCTTAATGAGGAATTTTGACTTTTGCCTCTTTTTTGTTGTATTTAGTAGGATCTACCGGGTCTCACTACACAAAATGCACTCCTAGTGATCCTCCTGTTTTCAGCCCCCAACCTCTGAGATTACAGGCTCGTGCCACCATGCCCAGTCTCCATTGCTGTCTCAGCATTTCCCTGGGGCAGGACCAGGATGTTCTTCTGGATTTCAAACCCTGGTCTCTGTGTCTGCCTAAGCAGTTGCTTTAATCCATTGTGCTATCTGGTTGACCCTTTAACTACCTCTTAATCTCTTATCTACCAGGAAATTAGGTAAAGCATAAAAATTACAGTTAAGAAAGTAATGAGCATTAAATATATACAATACATCAAATATTCCCACCCTTAAGGGTAGTTTGACAGCTTGAATTTGGGGCAGCACCTTGACCTGCTTCCCCAGGTTTTAGAAGGGTCCCCTAACGAGCACAATTTCTTCCATTGCCCTTGTCCATATGTCATCTGTGTACCATCAGTTGAGCTGTCCTTGTATTTTATCCTATAATAAGCTGAAAACTGAAGTCCAGAATGATAGTGGAGCATGGACAGGAGTGGAGGGGGTATAGACATGTACATACCTCACTTTGTTTCCTGCTGTCCCATCTTCAGAGCATTTGAGGTGACCCATGTGCACAGAATCCTGGGGTCTCTTCCTGAGAGTTCAGAAGTACTCAGTTAGTGCAAGTTTAGGGGAAAGTCAAGTGATAAAATAAGAGGTAAGGGCCACTGTGAGAAAACCACTGAATCCAGCAGTGGGGTCTCCACTACAGGCTAAAGAAACAAGAAGGGTGTGGAAGGAGGTAGCTGAAGCCAGAGGGAAAGAGCAAACAGGCATGAGACTCAGTCCTAGATGGTATCCCATCAACATAAACTGGTCACAGAAAATAGAAAACTTTCTGAGCTTATTTTTCATCCACAGAGTAAATAAATTAAGAATGAGTCTTTCTAAAGAGTTTAAAACTCCTTTTAAAACTGTAAACTCTATAATTTTGTTTCTTTAGTCTTCCATAAATATGCACCACACTTACAATATATTGACTTGTTTTGTGTTTTCTATAAAGCTTAACTCATAGATTAGTACCTCTTAAGACAGCTACACTTTAATGTTTGTGTCCCAGAACATATTATTAACTCACTGGTAATGGCCAAGTTCCATGCTCTCACAAATGGTTTTTATCAGTAATAGATTGATCATCAAATGAACTACTGAGCTGTGAATGTTTATAGTTAAAAGGTAGGTAATGTTGAGAAACTATTTTCATTTCTCATTGTAAGAAAATTACCCCATTTTCTTGGGGTGCTGAATTTCCACTTCTGCTGTTACTGACCACATATCTTTTATTCATCTTTATAGTCCAAAAATATTCTGTGTTTAATACCCCCTCTCACTCCCTAGACTTGTCCTCTTCAGACTTTTCAACTTACTCTCCCTTGCCAATCCAAACTCTGGGTAGCATTTTAGTAAATGATATGATAAATCAAGATTCCCCAGCTGTGTTGGTCCTATTGAAAAAGAAAGATTGGTTCAAATTATGGATTTTAGTCATCTGACAGCCATTGTTTGGACACGTAGCTTCATCTCCTTGCCCTTCTTTCATCGTGAGAAGTGCTGAGCGTGTACAACGTTCCCGGCATGGCCCCAGCCCTGCCACCTGTGTTAGTGCAGAGTAATTGAAGAATGCTGTTTAACTGATGCTGTACCAAAATATTCGCATGGGAAGATGAGAAACTATTTTACTAGAAAATTCCTAATGCCTGTGGAGCAAAAGTGGCCAAGCTGCTTCCAACTGCAGTCACAGCCCCTCACTAAAGAACAATCTGCACAGGAGACTTGTGTGTAGAGGACTCCCCTGTTGTCCCAGTCTTTTTAGTCTTGTATTTGTGTTCGTGGGAAGGCAGGGCCATCAACAGTAATATCTGTGCAGAAGCAAGGCAGCAATTACCATTCGTTGCCCCTACACGTTGTGCCTGCCTCATCCATTTCATCTCTAGTCTCTCATAAAAGACTAGAGGTGCTGAGTCTCTACATGGTTCTTTTTTATTATTATTTCTTGGTTCAGGTCATTATTGAGATCTAAATCCTGTTGGAGTTCACTTTGTAAAGAACAGATACAAGGAGAAGGGTAGGGGCATTCTCACCTGCAGGGCACAGTCCTTTGACTAATCAGCTCGGGCCATCTTCAGTCAGGTAGTGTCATCAACGAAGTGCAGTGGAGATCAGACCTACACATGCTCTCTGGAGTCATAGTCAAGTGAGTGGCCCATCACTTGCCGCCTTTGAGAAAATACTTGGAGAATTTGTGAAGCTATTCTGCTTGGAAAAATGCAGTTTGGATCTCAGTACATAGTATCTTAAACGCACTCCATTCTCTTCAGTGTGTGTGTTTTTCTTTTACTTGAACTTAGATCAGGAAGTTAATTAAATGAAGAATAGCCACAGATTGACAGTGAAAAATAGACTTTCAAGCTCCATAACATTTCCTCTTGATTACAAAGGAACTGGGGAAAAGGAAAATTCATGTACTTTGAATTTGTCAGCAAATCTATAAGGGGTTAAATGAGAAGATAAATAATGTGATTGACCATTAAATTATGATATGCACAATAAAACAAGGAAAGTAATTCATGCCATTAGGATTTATCAATGAATAACAATTAAAAAATAACTTTGAAAATATTTAACAAGCAGAACCACTTATCTATCAGGCTTTTTTTCTGGGCTAAACCTTTCAAAAGCAACATCTGTAGGGCTATTTGTTTGTTGTCCTTTTTTCCCAATCCAATTTTCTATGGCCAGAACACAGAAAACTGAACTCAAAAGCCAGATTTCTTAATAGGATGACATTTGGATGGCTATTTTACTTAGTGATCCTGTACAGTTTAGTAGCAAAGCTGAAATAAGCTCTCTCCATTTGGGGGAAACAAGATAGTATTCTGCTGAATGCTAGAATTTTACCACTTTGAAAAAAAAAAAAAGCTGCTTGAGAGACCTAAGATTATAAAAGCATTTGAGATCTCAGAAGGAGTTTAAATCAATGCACTGCCACAGTTACAGAGCAGATGAAAGAGCCTGCTGTCTCAATTGCCAGGAAACTACTTAGAAACTTTCACTTTGATTTCTTCACGTAGTTCGTTACATTACTGCTAAATACAATATATAAGGACATCATGACTTTGATGTCATACAGCTCTAACAAATGGAAGCAAATATGATAGAACAACTAAGATTTATGGTTTTATGTGAATATACAAATATATCCCCATCTAGCCCCTATGTACTATGTATCTCTAGAGGCTCTCTTTTACTATTCTTTTAGAAAATTATAATTGTGGTTTTATCCATGAATTCAGGTAAGCAAAGCTGTGTGTATGTTAGTATACAAAGCCCATATTGTTATTCTGAATTATTACTTTAACAGTATGTATTATTTGCCAATTTGGAAACAGCAGTATAGTTTATACATCTGTTTGCCAGTACTGGTCTGACCCCAGTTTCGTGAAAAGTTTCTCATTCTAAGCCTTTGGAAACCTACATCTTTTTAAATCAGTGGATATGTGCAAATGAGATTGTGAAGAGCAATTTTCACATACAGAAGAGTTCTGTTTTTCAGTTTTAGCAGGGAACATCAAGTGTACCACCCACATATTAAGATCTTGAATTTTGAATATCTGTGGATTTATGAGTATTCATTTAACTAATACATTTAAAATAATTTTGCAATAAGATGCTGTTATAAAAACTATAAAGTAAGTGTTTTTTGACATATATGAGACTTCATATTATAAGACAGAAAATTATGGAATGAAGAAAAGAATAGATGAACTCTGAAGAAGTCACTAGTTCTGCATCTTATGGTTGACCCTCCAATTGCTAATCATTTGAATCCAGCATTGTATTCAGTGTTTAATCTAGCTTTCCTCACTTACAAGCTAATTCATGGTGCCTTCTCCATCTTCCTCTCAGAATCAATATGCAAAGTAAGGAAGACAATGCTAGGCAGGCAGTTTTACCACAAAAGTAGCTTTGACCAGGTGGACGGGCCACAGTGCCTCCAGCCCTGTGCCCAGGCACAGATTGTTCACATTTTCTAAAGTCCTAAAATGTGAGATTGAAAGGCTGGGGCTGAAATCTGGTAAATTCTTTCTAGTCTTTTTTGTGAATATATTTTAAAGGCTGTAGATTAATAATCAATACTTACATTGCATGCTTTGAAAACTGTAAGACATTATGTCAAATATCTCTTATACTGATTAAATAGTTGAACCTCTTATCAAAATAAATTAGTAAAGAAAGAGCATAGAATTTTTTTCTTGGAAATCTTTATGATTTGGATGCATGATCCACTTTGACCAATGTCTCATCAATGAAATTCATTCATGCGAAGATGCTTCAAGTCTTTACAAGTACTTCTGACTCTGGTTTATATAAACTATAATCTGAAGACCAATTCAGAAGAATTTATAATTTTTTAGATGTAGTTACTCACCAATGGATCTTTTACAGACGAATATACAGGAACTTTGAACCTACTTCATTCTTGAACCATGAATATATATCTTACTTGTATATAGTCTGAAGGCATATATTCCTAGAATCTGGATTGTGCTTTGCCCATTGATGTGATAAGAAATGAAAAGGAGTGATTATGATCACAGATTCATCTGGGTTGTGAAGAATGGGTCAAATGCACCATTTAAAAATTTTGTTGTATTATAAAATATCATTTTAAAAATGTGCTGCTCTACTATACAAAACCTTGTGGCAGTCAGGTTTTGTGGTACACACCTATAATTTCAATGTCCCAAGAAGCTGAGATGGGAAGATTACATGTCCAAGTTGAGCTAGGGTAATTTAAGAGACTAAGATGCCACATTTCAAAGTAAAAGCAAAAGAATGATTTATACAAAAGGACTATAGATATTACCCAGTGTGAGGGCCCTACATTCAGTCCCTAGGTTTGGTCCCTGGTGCCACAAAATGAAAAACAACAACAACAACAACAAAATAAAATCAAATAAAAGTATCATTACTTCCATATATCTTTTCTTTACCAAATTACAGATATTCCTCATTTAATGACCTACCTGTTTAAAGACTCTTCAGATTTATTATTCATCACTTGGACTTCTAACCCATCTTTTTTGGCACGTTTCTGTATATCTTATTTACAGAGTTGTAATGTCTTTGGTACAATATACTTTGTTTATGTAAGATGGCAGCTTTTACTGATTGCACTGTACAGCCCTGTACTGTAGTTTTATATTCTGCTATATCTTAAGTACTGCATGAAAGAGTTAGGTGTATAAAAACAAAGCCTTGAAGTTGGAGTTTCCTTCAACCATTTCTTTGTTCTAAATTTTGTCATGCACATACTGTGTCAAATTCTTCATTTCAGGACAATTCATTTACCAACCAAATGTGGGAATGGAACTCAATCACTAAATGAGGAAAGTCTGGATTTACCTGAGATCACTTTTTAGTCTGATTTTGAGAGTTTCTGAATAAATTGTCTCATATTTAATTTTATTTGACATAGGCAAAACTTTACATTTGACCTTTGCTCTGCACTTTACATTCTACCAGTGAGGTTTATTACCATCCTTAAGAGCTTTATAATTTCTACACACTTCCACCTTCACAGTGTAATTTAATCTTTATAACAATATTATCATCTCAGTGTTTCAGATGGGGGAAGGGGATTGAGTCTAGCTCACACAGCCAGTGAACAATAGAGGTAGATCTCAGACATATTTCTGATAGGACCAAGCTGCTTTTTCTTTAATATCATGACTTCATACAAATAAAAATAAGGTTCATGACCTTAGAACAAAAATTTATTAGATTTTAACAATTACATTCTTTCTAATTCATGTCTTAATGATTTACTTATATTATGAATGTTATTTTTTATGTCAGTCACACTTACTAATAGTAATTTTGAGCTCTTAGGGATGTTACTTTACTTTCCTGTGTGCCAAGTATTCTGTCTGCATTTCTAAGTGAAAATGTTAGTCACCGTTATTGGCTAAGATGTGGTTTGAATCCAATCGTCTCCTGTTCTATGTGGATATGTTCTTAACCTCTCAACTCAGTATGGCACAAAACCTAATAAATTAGGCTTTAAGAATAACACTTCAAGTCCAAGATATTTTTATTTTTGAAGTAAGAATATCACCTTCTCAGTTGCCAAATCGGCCTCATGTGACTATTAAATGGCTAAAGCATGTAGAAGAGCTTTTTAAGATGCAAATCTCCATAAATAGCTAATTTATTACGAATATAGCCAACATTTGGTAATGGAAAGGAAGAGTTCCCCATAAATCTCTGTCACCCCAAGGTAAGGGCACAGTGAATGGTATAGATGTGTTTCCATGAGATGTGCCCCTGTGAGGTGGAAATTCAGTGCCTTGGGCCACCTGCCCACTTGCCCACAACATAACACTGGTCTTGCTGAAAATCTGGATGCCTCTGAGTAGAGCTCTCAGGATATTCATACTTATAAAAGATAATTAAAGGTGGCAACCAATCTCTAAAGGCACCTGATGCCCTACTGTGGAAAAAGATAATTCAGCCTTCGCCATAAAGAGTGTACAAATTACACTAAGCAAACATGATAACAGCTATAAAGAGACCTAATCAGACCTCTTAAACAAATAATTAAGAGACATCATATAAACCACACCCATTTGGGCATAGTCATTATAGTTTTGGAGTTTTAGAAAGAATCATTTGCCTCTTTTATATAATTTTATTATATTAGTACATGCTTGCAATTAATGCAGTGTACAGTCATCTTGGAGGGTGGTTACATGTACATGTTACAGTTTCTTTTGTTAATCCCCTACTTCTTCTCTACCCTTCCCCCCTTTTCCAGTTCCTCTTTACCTTGGAGACAGGAATGAAGCCTTCAGTGCAGTATACAGGCTATGAAAAAATAAGAAACTATGCTGAGCACTTACATTTTCTGAGATCAGGTTGCCTGCACCAGGCTCTGCTCCCAGTGTGCTGTGCATATGCCAAGATTTTGGTCTTACTACTATTTAATCAGAAAACAATCCTATTTCTTGTAGAACTTCTCATGACTAATCCTTCTTTTTAAGAAAATTATTCTTGATTCTTCAAATGCAGCTTCTTATGAGTACTGCTTCTCTTAAAGGACTGTGAAGATATTTGTATAATCTAAAAATAAAAGTTAAGAAGAAATTGGGTATTTATAAGAAATTCACTGTGTAGACACCATTTCAGGTTGAGATTCACCCGTACCATGTGCTTAAACCTACGCTTTCCAGTGTGGTTTGAGAACAGCGTCATCATAGGCCACCTTGTCCCCAGTGCAAGATGCCATTCGGAAGTCTCACTCCAACCTGTCACAATCTAAATCTGTACTGTAAAAGATCCCCAGATGATTTTTATGTTTATTAATAGTTTTAAAGAAAAAGGAATTACTGTGCAAACTTCCTACTACCAGAAATGCTATCAAGGAAATGTGTGTGTTTCATCTCACTGGAAAGTAGAAAATAAATTACGCCATCCAAACTGGCACCTAAATCATGTAAGGTTGACTGCCTGCAGAGGCGTATCTGAAGAGTCCCTCCAGTACCCACAGGCTGCGGTCATACCCAGAGACCCCGGCACTGCTTGCCCGCCCACCATGTCCAGCTGCTGTCTTGGTTTTCTTCCTACAGAGGCTAGGAAAGGGAGTGCCATCTTAGTCTTAGACCGTGTGTGTTCTTCCAGAGTTCAAAGACACCCTCCACCCTTTGGCTGAGACTACTACATGTGACTGGGCTGCATTTGTGAATTAAGAGAATCCATGAATTTTGTATCTTCTCAGACAAAAAAGAAAGGACTGAGATAAATTTTATTATTTACACCATGCCATAGCTTCCAAATTACTTCAAAAATAGTTTTTTACAATATTCATGAACATTCTATAAAGTATGTGATTTTCCCAACATGAATTCCTATGTTCATGAAGCAAGATGTTCTGAGACTACATAAAGCATACTCAAAAGCATATGCTACTACAAAAAGGGATCGCAGAGTAGACAGGACTAAGTGAAACATCAGTTGGCTTCTTTATCTTAAAAACTTTGGGAGAAGGGCTGGCTAGATAGCTCAGCAGATTAAAACACCTGCTTAGGCAGAGGCAGGGGCAGGGGTCGGTGGTTCAAACCCTAGCCTGCCTGGCCGGCCCCGCTCCCAGGCCATGCTGAGAGGGTGACTGAGACTGGGCATGGTGGCAGGCACCTGTAATCCCAGCGTTGGGAAGGTTGAAAAACAGGAAGGATCACTACAAGTCTGATCTGTGTAGTGAGACCATGTAGATGCTGTACTTAATACATTAAAAAAAAAAAAAAAAGAAACAAACTTTAGGGGAAATTATAATTGTTCTGAAAAAATATTCATCAACTCTAAGAAGGATATAACAAGCCTAATTAATGCTCAAATTGTTCTTCCTGGGGAATATATTCTTTAAATAATGTAAATAGTTTTCACGGAAAATGTTTGTGTTTGTATTTAGGACTTACTCTTTGCTCTTTCCTGCATAAACACCTCAAAGTACGAAATGAAGGCCTTTTCTTTTGGGGTTATTATTATTATTTTTTCAAGAAAGTAAAGTGCTGACAATTTTATCTAGCTAGATGGACTCCTCAAAAATCACTGTATCAGGATTGAAAATAATTTTATCCCAATTTTCATAACATTTTGATTCATGGAATAGTTGAAAAAAAAGATGACTGTAGTTACAGTAAAAGTTTCTCCCCTGCCAATGTCTGTGTCTAACTCACATCGCACTACATGATGCTGGGACCTGGCTCTACCACTTTATAATCATGTACCCTAACCCAGCTAATGCAGTTTTCTAAAGTCTTATTTTCCCACACCTGCAAAATAAAGCCAAAAATTAAGCCTACATTCTAGGTGCATTTTGAGAAGTGAATGAGAAAATATATTTTAAAATATTAGGGCTGGCCAAATAGCTTAGCGAATTAAAGTCCCTGAAAGCAGGCACAAGGGCCAGGTGTTTGATCCCCAGCTTGCCTTGCCTGCCCCGCCCCCGGGGCATGCTGAGAGGACTGAGACTGAGCATGGGGGCTGGCAAGCACCTGTAATCCCAGCTCTCGGGAGGCTGTACACAGGCGGATCACTAAGAGTCTAATCTAATAATGAGACCCTGAACACATCGCAGACCCTTCCCTAAAATACTAATAAATAAATAATAAATAAATAAATTTAACGGAGTGCCTGACCCATATAGACATCATATTAGACTTTGCATTATTTTATTTGCTTATTTATTTTATTTTATTTTATTGAAGAACAAATAGCAATGAGACAATTTCAAGACAAATTAACAGGACAGATTCGATAAATTAATACATTGCAAACTTCTTTCGTAATGTTTTTGGTATCGTACAAGGTGCATACATGATGTTATATTTACAGACATTATTATAGCAGATGTCTCTAATCAGTGAATTAAGACTGTAGCTGTTTACTTATCTTATTTTTATAGGTGAATTATATCACAGATTCAATAATTAATATTTAGACTTTGCATTATTTTTAAATCACACTAACTTCCAGCCAAGTCTCCAAGAATAATCTAAAATGTAAAAGTCACTCTATCCAATTCTGAAATGTAAAATGAATGCATAACCTTAATACAGCTATATTTATCCTTTAAAATATAAAACACAAAAGCCCAACTGTATCCCTAGATCTTGTGTTTCTCTTATGATAACCACATTTCTTATAAAAAGTCTAACCATTTCTTCCATTCCTCAGCCCTCATCCATTCCTCAGCCCTCTAACAAAACAAAACCCAAAACCAAAACAGCTTCTTCGGCTCCAGCACCATCTCTCATAAACAAACAAAACACTCCAGTGTGTCTTTCTAATGCCAAATCTTATGATTACTTTTCATCTCTAATGCTCCTGACCTTTCTGAAGTAATTGACTTAATACTCTGGAATCTCTTTTGCGTAGTGTCTTTGATAATACCTTCCTCTAAAACAATGCTATTCTCCCCCCTCTCTCCATCTCTTTCTCTCTCCACTCCCCACATTTTAGTACACTCTCAATAAGTTCAACAAACTCAGTATCAACTAGGTGCCAGAAGGTATAACAGGCATAAAATGTTTCCTTTCTAGAATCTTAATTATTTTTCTACTTTTAGGTATTTCATTTCTTTTCATTTTGATACATCTTTCCTCTATTGACTACAAGTGCCAGAAACCTTCATGTGCTCAGTCTACCTTTTATATCCACTAGTTCCACTTGTGTGACTTCAAAATAAACAGCACACTGAAAATATTTGGGGAAACAATGGCACCTTGTAGTAGAGGTGAACAAACTTTTGTTGTCATGATTATCTAAAAGCAACACAGTATAGCAGCTATTTATGTTTTACTGCCCATTTTATATAGTGACCTGAACATCTAGAGATTATGATGTCAGTGGTGGGGCTCTGGAACTAATCTCCTGTAGATACTGGAGAGTGGTACTCACAAAAATAAGATGTAAGTGAGTTCTGCTTTGCTTAAATTCCTTGGACAATTGGTTTATTAGATGGACTGGTAATGTAGTTTTGGGAATTGAGCTGTAGGTACCTTTGAGCTGTCAATTATCTGTAGGGACCACATACAGATTTTTCTTGTCATTTTTTTTTTTTTTTTTGTACAGGGTATCAAACCCAAGACCTTGCATTTGCTAGGCAGGTGCTTATCCTGCTGACCTATAACCCTGGCCCTTTGTCATTGGTTTTTGTTTGTTTGTTTTTCTTTTTGTTTTTTGTTTTTTGTGGTACCAGGGATTGAACTCAGGACCTTGCACAGGCCAGGTAAGCACTTATTCTACTGAGCTATCTCCCTGGCCCTTTGTCATTGTTTTTATTCATGCAGTGATTACAAGTCAAAGATGTTTAAGTAGAACAGTATACAAGGAAAGGCCTCCTAGGCAGTGGAAAATCTTGTGCAAAGATGTCTTTCTATATGAAAGAAAACAATTTGCCAATTGAGAAGGGGAAAAACCTAGGTGGTAAACACAGAGTAAACAAAAAGAACAACAGCAGAAAAGAATGAAGATGTCAGTGGAGTAAAAGAAGGCTGACTCCTGTGGATGAATACCAGGCTAGCCTGCATTTAACCAATAACAGGCTTGAGAACTACCATATCCTCAGGCAGCACTTCTCAGTGTAGGGAAAAATGAGAGAACTGAAATGCCTTTCTTACATTTGCCAAATTTTCTCTATGAATTCAACTCATTTCATATAATTTTAACACCTATACTGAGGCACATCTGGCACACTATACACTGTGCCTACTTGAAGTATACCATTTAATGTATTTGAAAATGCATGTACATCCGTGACAGTATCACCACATGAAATTGATGACGATAGTAATAATTTCTGCAAGTTTCCCTTTGCAGTCTCATTCTCCACCATGCCTTTGTTAGCCACTGATCAGTCATGCCTAAGACAAGGGCTGTACATGCAATATATGTTTTCTGAATGAATAACAGATAAATCTGTTGGCAGCCTTGGCCCCTTGTTTGATGTTGAGTTGGTTGCTTTGTCTTTCTCAGGTGTGCAGTGCTATTCAAAATCAGGATTTCACTGTGATTGAAGACTACTGCACTGGCCTCAAAGCCCTGCTTTATTTGAAGAGCATTGAAGAGCTACGTGACTGGGATGGTCAGAGTCCAGCCACTGTGAGTCACCAGAAAGGGAAACCAGCTCCACGCATTGCTGAACTCATGGGCAAGGTCAGTATGCACCTCACTGGTGTTATTCCTGAGAACTCTGCTGCATTGTGTTTCTACTTCAGATCTTGCTGGCTTTCCCACATTCTCACTCACAAGGAAACAGTGCCTGGTGAATGTGATTTCTACAATAGATTCATTTTGAAGCAGGCTTGATTACAGCTTTATGATGGGTCTGTGAGTTACCTTTTTATAAAACCAATATAACACGAGGTCACATAAAAGAACAAGATTGAAGTTTGTGTGTAAAGTGCTTCCAAATTCTTGCTTACTGTGGTGTTGACTGGCATTCTTTCCAGTGGGAGACTGGAGATTTCTTTATTCTTTAACAAACTCTGGAAATTATAACATTACCTTTCTATTTTTCAAGACAATCATATTACTGGAGTCCTGAATAACATGATGAAGCTTTTTAAAAAAATTAAAATCTAATCAGCATCTTTTGTAACTTCTTCTGCTATGTGGTTAAACCTGGGCTCAAAAGGTTATGTCCCCACTTTCTCACTAACTGCTGTTTTCTGAGTAATGTACACTACATTTACATTTTGTATAATACAGTGATTTTAGCAACTCTTTTCTAAAACAACATTCAGCATTTTGCCTTTGTATTTCCTTTGTATTATTCTAAATAGACAACCATTGTCAGAAGACATTTCTTCAGTCCTGAATGAAGGGAGGAAAAAATTATAATTCTTAGTCTTTTCAGCTTGTCACTACATCAATAATTAACTTTAAAAAAAGAGAGGCAGTATAAAAGATTCTTTAAGGAAGCATTTAATAATTCAAATGAATCTTAACTTGAAACAGGTCAGATGAAAAAGAATGGAAAACAAAAACCCCGGGTACTCTTCTTTGGTAGGCAGAGTGCAGCACTCGGGGAGAATAAGAAAAGGAAACTAACTGGTTTGTTCTAGGGAGAAATATCACTGTCCCTCTCCTAACACATAGACAAGAATAAAATCATCTTGAAGAAAAATGTGTATGATTCTGACACCAATAATGAAAAAAAAAAGCGGCAAGAAAATAAAATCTTACAATATGGGTTCCAGGAGAATATCATGATGAATAACTCCATGAGTAGCAATCAAACAGAAAGGCTGCAACATTAATATTTATAATATTATAATTAGCAAGACGGTGCCTAAGCAGCAGTGTTCGCATAACTAATCATATTATCATAAACTGAGTCTGCAGTATTTAGCCAGTGAGGGTTCTTGCCTTTATCAATGACTGTCAATAACCTAGAATTGTTTACAGCTAAAAAATACTCACAAATTACATTAACTCATTCAACATAAACATCTCAAGGAAATCGCTTCTGCTGTGATATATATGACCACCTATAAAAGCTTTGTCTCAAATGTGGGCAATTGCCATGTAAGGTGAAATATAAGTAGCTGCATTGCTCTGTAATGTTTTTGGCCTCAAAAGACCTTCACACTCATTTCAAAACTTACATATTCAAATAAAAGATGGATAATGACAGGGACACTTGTGTGGATGACACAAATGGAAATGAATTTTCTAACAGGATTCAGACTTTATTTTAGAAAGCCCAGCCTTCATCAAAATTGTAAGCGTATTTTTCAACATGATCAGTTGTTAAAAAGGATAGATTTTGCCCATGTGTGTATATTGATGAATCATTTCTCAGCATTAACTTGAGGAACAGCAGATGGTCTGGTAATAGATTTGTGCTCCTGAATTCTCTGGTGCAGGCTGACATGATTATAGTATCACTGGTGCCTTTAGGTTAATATGTCTAGCATTGCATCAAAATGCTCTGAATGCAAAGTATAGGTGGTATCCTTATGGTTCCTTCTTACTGTTGAATGTGTGTGTGTGTGTGTGTGTGTGTGTGTGTGTGTCTGTGTGTGTGTCTTTGAAAGGAACAAATATTCTGGTTTTGTTGGCTTAAGAACAGTATTCCAATTCTTATGCCTTATAGGTATTTCATGTTATTAGAAAAATGAGAGAAAAAGATGTAGACCCTTTAAGAAAGACTTTCCAGAAGTATCTGCTTCTTTAGTCTGGATAATTTTGTTTTATACAAATGTTACACCATTTCATCTTTCACTCATAGGTGAGTCCAGAATAAATTGAGTGCATAGGAAAAAACAATTAGAATGTTGTGTCTGACGATGGACAAAAAAATAAGACTGACAACAGAAAGAAGAATTATACCAGTTAGCCATGCTTTTTTCAAGTGATTAGTATATTTAATATAACTGGCTTATGCTTGCCTCTCTTTTTTGATTATTTTTCTTTTCAAAGAGAATAAAGAAATAGAAAAAAATCATTAAGAATGATACAGAATTTTACTAAACAAAATGAAAGGAGTTCAACAATAGTTGCTATATTGCATATTATCATCTTTAAAACAGTTATTCAGATTATCAGGCATAAGCATTTAAAATTGGTCAAAAAATTAATAAGAAAAATAACAAAAACTGTTCCTTTCAGTAGACCAGGAGAAATCAGCAGTACAATTATCTAAGGTATTTTATGTACATACATAATATATTTTCTCATCCACCTTTCTTTCTTTTCTCCTGTTTCTTTCCCTTTCACAGTATCCATGGTACCTTTTATATTTTATTTACTCTTTCAAGTTCTTACACTAGGGAGAGAATTTGATGTTTACACGTGGGGGTCTGGTTTATTTCACTTATGAGTATGGTTTCTAGTTGCTTCAATTGACCAATAAAAGCCTCAGATTTATTCTTTAATAGCTGAGTAATACACTATTGTGTAAAAATACCACATCTTTTTTATCCATTCCTCAGTTGATGGGCATCTTAGTTGTTTCCAAGATTTAGCTATGACAAATCGCACTGCTATAAACATGAGTGTATATGTATTGCTGATATTTTCAGTTATTCTGGAAAAATATCTAGGAGAGGAATACCAGGCTCAAATGGAACCTCTAATCCTAGCTTTTTCAGGAATCTCTACACTGATTTCTATAGTGGTTGTACAAATCTACACTCCCACCAACAGTGAAAAAGCATTCCTTTTTCCCTGTAGTCCCTGCAGCACTTGTTACTTTGATTAAAACTCACCAAGAAACTTCAGGTAGCTTTTGAAGGGCAGGAAGTGATGTGTTTATAATTGCATGGTGTAAGCTATTTTAATATATGTGCTGCTTGGGAGAGCACTGGTACAAGTTATTTTAATAAGTACCTGAAAGAGGACAGCAATGATAGTCATCAGTGTTGCCACAGCATACAGTTGTTTGTATCTAATGATTGGTGCCTAAAAGCCAGGAGTGATTCTTGTGAGAAATATGGACGCGGCAGGTCGAGGCATCCATCCTGATTCAGTTGAGGGGAGTAGTGTCATGAATCTGCATTTTCACACTATGCCTCTGATGGAAGGATCTTCCTTGCCAAAAGGAGTGGGGCAGATAACAGCAATAGCAAACTCCCAGGCTGGGAAGAGAGCACTGAGCAAAAGTGGACGAATCTAGCAGTGGTGATTTTGAGTCAGAAGAGAAATGAAATAGAAAGGCAAGAAAGGAAATCCAGAGATTTGCCAATGGTTTCTATTTGGCCAGGGTGGGGATTCCTAATGAGCAACATGCATAGAGGACAATAATTACTAGTTAGATAAACAGGAACATTACTAGGTTTGTGTGATGTTCTACCTAAGCTATATGGACAAGTTGCCTAGTCTCTTTAAAACTGGTTCTAAAACTTTAAATTAAAGATGACCATAATGCAGGTCTGCAATCCTTCTTTAGCACTTATGAAACCTAAAAAAAATGCAATCAAATATTTCCACATAACTCATTGGGAAGGAACCCTGAGCTGAACTGTTGTGATATTGTCAATGATCTTTTCTTACTCTGTTTAGAGAACTTTTAAATGTTTATTTTAGAGACTAATGTGTTTGATTCCAAGTTTTCCCAATACCTTGTTGGTGCTACCAGTAGGATTGTTTGGAAAACTGGGATATGTGGTCTATCTTACTTTCCTTAATCCTCTGTCCAAATCTGATTCACTGTTTGTGGTTCCAGGGATTTTAAATAAAAGCTTGTAAAATATACCTAACCAGAAGTATAACTGCAAATATGCCATTATGCAGACATCCTTAAGGTTGGAAACAAAATATATCTTTTAACGATAGAAAATATAATATTACTCATGGGTATTCTGAAATGTTGGAAATAAGAATCATGCTGAGATGATTTACTTAGGATATGGAGAAAATAAGGCACTTCACCATCTGAGCAGCAAATTTTGCAATCAGAAAAGCATAGAACAAAATGTCTCTATTGTTCTGGCTGGGGTGAGAGCAGGACTCTTATCCTAAGAGGAAAACTCCTAACAGTCTTGGAAAGGCAGCAGCAGAAGACACCTTCTGATGGTCTGAGGTCTGTGTATGTTCTCTCATGTTACCTGCACCTACTATGGCTTTCAAATTCACCAAGGGAAAATGCTCAAGCTTTGCCTTCTCTTCAAGTTAACCTCTGACCTCAACACCACATTAATTTCTCTTTCTCTTCCTAAACCTTGGGTCCAGCAGGTAACACACAGCATGGTTTATACATGTTTGCTTTCCTGGAGGGAATAAATCACCTGTCGCATCCATCTTTGTACCCCAGTAAGAACTTATTAAATAGTGTTTGAATGACTGGGAAATGAATAAGTGAATGTGACAAAACTTGGAGTGGTAGTAGCATTAAAATTAATACTTACTTGTCTCTTCAAACTTCTACTTCATCTAGTGCAAGGAACTAAAAAGAATGTAAGCAGAAATGGCCTTTGCAATTAAAATTCCATTGTGTGTGTGTGTGTGTGTGTGTGTGTGTGTGTATGTGTGTGTGTGTTTGTGTAGTTTACTAAAATGAGAATGAAAGCAGCCATAATAGAGAGAGCAAGTTAGACAGGTAAGCAGCCCTTGCGTGGTTTTGGTGGGGCAAAATGTGCCAGGTTTGCAAAGCCCTTAAGAGCTCAAATTGCATCTGTGTGTCAGCAGCTAACCCAGGGTTCACCATGGAGGGACAGTGCACAGAAGCCAATTGCTGAATTAATGTGGGGATCCATCATTGATTTCTTTTTAAATTTATATTTCAATTCTTTCACTAGACTATCCGTGATACTGTGCTTTTCATTCCAAGAAAAGCAAGAGACTTTTCTCCAGTATAGTCCTTTGTTCATACAGCTAGTGTTACTCATATTGTATTATCTTCTAGTTATCTGTCTGCTTGTCCACTACTGCAGATCATTACGAACATTATGAGACCAGACCAGAGAGTGTGTCTTATTTGTACTTGAATTTTGAATCAACAAGCACGATGCTACAAGCTTATAAAAGTAGACTGTACAAAGTATTTGTGGTGTTCTTATCTGGGAGAAAAAAGAAAGCCAATTTATAATTAAAATTCAAGCTAGGCTCTTTCAAGAATAGCAGTCATTTTAGTAAAAAATAGCAAACATGCCAAATTACTTTCAATAGGTATTAAAACATGATGAAATACATACTGGTGATATTAATAAGTGAACATAATTTGTGTTCATTAAAAACTTCCATTAGGATAAAATCACAAATGTTGCCAAAGGTTTATATAGGAACTCTAGCAACAAGGCTTTGTTTTGATGGTGAAAATTACAATTTTGTCCATATGACCAGAGGCATAATTTTTAGTTATTTTAAAGCCTAAAGAATTCAGTGTGATAAAATCACCATTATGTGATTGTGTTACTTTTATAGGTCTATGTCTACTTTTTTATTCACTTCTGACAAATTTTTCAGTGCAGAGAACAAATGTCCAAACGTAATGTAAAGTCAGCAGCATTACCACTGCATAAGTCCTAATAAGAGCAGAAAATACAATAGTATTTCCTATTTACCAATTGAAAATTTTGTGTCATCAGGGTTGGTGATATAGCTCCTAGGACAGTTTAGCATCTGTGAGCCCACTGAATGCTCCCCACCATTCATAATAAATGTTTGTGTCATCTTTTCAAATTGAGGAATAATTTTGATACAGGAAAAAACTTGCACAAATCTTAAACATGTGATGAGTTATGACTAATGAATGTACCACAAAATTCTCACTCCGGGTGATGTGTAGAACCCTGCGAACTCCTCAGTGATTCCCAGTTGCTTTCTGAGTAGTGATCCCTCCCACCAAAAAGCATCTAGTTTTTATCACCATAGACTCATTTGTTCTTGTCGCTTGACACTATGTAAATAGAATCACATAACTGTATGTTTTTGAATATGTAACAACTTTCACTCAGCACAGTGTTTCAAAGATTTGTTTGTATTTTTATGAACACTATTGCATATTACTGGTTCATTTATTTTGTATTTGGGGACAAAGTGCTATGATTTGTTTATTTGTGTTAAATGATATTTGAGCTATCTTTAATTGTTTTTATAAGCACTATTGCACACATATTAAACACACGTTCCCATTTATCTCATGAAATACATAGAAATATAATTTCTTGTTCATAAAGTACATTTATGAATTTTGCAAGAAACTTTCAAACATTTTGAAGTGATTTTTCCATTTTACATTCTTGCCAGTTTTGAACAAGTGTTTGGTTCTTCCACATTCTAGCCAACATTTAGCTTCCTACATTTAGCTGCTATAGTACATGTATTTGGGGATCTCACTGGGATTTTAGTTTTCATTTAATAGTTACTAATAAATTGATAAATTGCATGTTCTTTTAAACATTTACATATATTTCTCTTTCTATGAAGTATTTGTTCAAATCTTCTGCCTATTTTCGATTGCTTTAATTGGGTTTTAGGAATTCTTAATATGTTCAGGGTATAAGTCCTGAGTCAGAGAAAGCATTTGACAGAATCTTATATACATTTATAACAATAACAACATAATTCATTTTAGACAGAAACTTTTTCAATAGATGAAAACTATTTTGAAAAATATATAGATAGCCATCATAATTAATGTTGAAAAGATGTTATTTTCTCCTAACATCAAGAATTGGGCAAGAATTTCCACTGTTAAGAATTGTAGGCGCTGGGGAGATGGCTTAGTAGAATAAACGCTTCCCTGGTAAGCATAAGGGCCTGAGTTCAATCCCTGGTTCTGCCAAGAAGAATTGTAGTAGAGGTTTTTAACTAGTACAATAAGGACATAAAAAGAAACAAATAATATCTAGATTGGAAAGAAAGGGCTTAAAATGTATTTGCAGATGGTATGACTATAAATGTCAAATATCCTAAAGAACATATTAAAAACATGAATAAAATAGGTGAACTTCACAAAGTTTCAAGATTCAAAAATGACATACAGAAGTAATTATATTTCTAAATGGAAACTTGTAAAAATAAGCACTGGAAAACTAAATTTGAAATGCCACTTATAACAGCAGCTAAAAACTACAAAATACTATGAAAAAAATTTAAAATACACATAGTAACCACACTGAAAACCAGAAAAGATTGATGAGGAAAATTTAAGAAGACATATATCATATATGGAGATGTCAGTTATGTCCAAATTTATGATCCCAGTAAAATTCCAACATGTATTTTTATAAAAACTGGAAAGCTGATTTTAATCTTTACATTGGAAATCAAGGAGACAGAATAGCCACAGTAATATACAAAAAGAATGAAGTTGGAAACTTGTATTACCTGCCATCAAGATTTTCTATAGATCTATAATAATCAAGCAAGTGTGTTTTGGTGTCAAAATAGACAAATAGATCAATGGAACAGAGAGAAATTCCAGAAGTAGTCCCACGTATAAACACAGAATTGATTTTGGCAAAGTTGCAAAAACAGTGCAGTGGAGAAAAGAAAGTCCTTTCAACAAATGATTCTAGAATTAATGGAAACTCATGCTTATAGAAATTAATTTCATTCCTACTTCATGGAGAGCACTGAGGTAATCTGAGTACATTGTATATAGAAAAGAAAACTGAGGTTCCCAGGAAAATTGCTCACAAAGTATATATTGTTGTACTTCCAGATTTCAAATTTTTGACTGAAAGCATGAGTAAATATCTTCATTACCCTGTTGTGAGAAAAGAAAATTAGTACAGAACAGAGAAAAGTACTAATTGTACAAGGAAAGTTGATAAATTATGCTTTGCTTCATCAGAATTTTGCTCATCAAAACATAGTTAAAAAACAAAACTTCAAGTCACCAAATGGGAGAAAATACTCATAACACTTCTACCTCTAAAAGAAGTTTGTGATCAGAATAAATGTGTATGGTAACAATATATGACCTGGATAATTTGATTTTATGAACCACTACTATATATAGAATCTTAGAATAAAAAATATACATAGGTGTTAGGAGGACTTAATCTACCTCTCTAAATATCACCAGATGATTTTGAGTAATGTCTTAGGCAGAATTCTAAGACACAAAGTGTCCTAAAAAAAGCCTCCTGTTTTATAAAGTACCAGTTTCAAATCTAGATACAGGGTTGTATTAGCAGACCATCAACCTGAATTTCATAATCCTGTGTTTCCATAACCAAACTTGAGGTAGTGATTCTTCTTCACAGGTACTTTGTGAAGCTCACAAATCTTCTACATAAAATTTATAGTACAGAGTTGGCAATCAATGCAATAAGTTATTATAATCATGTACAATATGGAGATAGATAGATGGATGGAGAGAGACGATCGGACAGACTGACAGACAAATTTTGAGGTAATACTGAATATGCAGCATGTCCAATCCAAAAAATATGGATAATATTGGAGTAAATTATAATATTTAAACAACTGGCTTTTTACACCTTTACTAAGTGCAAATATGCTCAACTAAGATATAATTTCTTTCATCTACATTCCAGATGTCACTTTCATATTCTTATGTTTTCTTAATCTTCTATTATAATAGGATCTTGCTGAGCTTAATTTTCTTTGATCTTTGTCCTTTGAGCCACACCCTTTCATAAACAGTTTCTAAATAATTCAAGAGAATTTCCTTTCTAGATAAAATAGTAAATTTGGGCAGTAATTTACCTAATTGGTCAGTCACTATTCCTAAAATTGACAGAAGCGAGGAGTCCAGTGTAGTTTCCAAATTAGGTGTATTAATATCTGAATTTTAGATAAACCATCAGGGAAGGTGCTGGCATCAGTAGGAGTCCCCAGCATTGTAAAGGGGTTAGTTTTGTAGTTCTTATAACCAGAACAGTTTGTAAGTCCAGTAAGACATCTCAGCTTGGTTCCGAAATCAGCTCTTTCCATAGGGCAACTGTAATCTGCTGATAGGCTTGCCAGCAGCCCTGTCCAGAAGAGTCTTCTAAACAAAGCCAAGCCCAGAAGAAATGTATGATCAGCTGTCAGGACATGGGTTCGGATACAGGATGAGAGGCTGCAGAACTTGGCTTCCCACTTCTGTGTCTGACTGTGAGCTTGGACAGCTCTGCTGACAGGTCAGGGAATTTCCATCGCAATGTAGTTTCTAAATTGTAATCACTACAGCCGCCTCATTGCATGCCTGAAATAAGATGCAGCTCACCAGTATTTTTCCAGCTTTTCCCTTCTCCCATCAGTTCCTTTCCTTTGTCCAAAATGCTTATGAAAAATATAAATCCTAATTTCTCCACCATATAAAATTGATATCTAATTACCAAGCACAAATGTAATTATTTCCTTTGTCACATTCATGAAAGTAAGTGGTTAAGTATAATTCCTCATACTTCATCAAATGTAACTATTTTAATCAGAATGCACTTTATTAATATTAATTATATACTTAGAACTTTGTTTAAAAGTGCTTTTCATCTCCAACACAATTTACATTAATTCAGTTGTTACTTTTAAAACATAGAAAAATGAGATTTTTCTTATTCTGGGTAGGGATTGCAAATTCAGAAAGATAGTTTTACTATGAGCATGTAAATTAAAATTATGAGTTCAAATTCTAGCCTTAACCTCTTCTAACCTTTCTTTTTGGAAATTCAAAACACTAATGAATATTTGTAACAAACCAGTTAGTTTTTCTCCTATTCATGATTTTAGTTTTATTTATTTGTCTATTTTTCTGTATTTAAGACAGGGTGTACAGAGTCTACGGGATCTCACTACATGGATTGGACTCATAGTGATTCTCCTGTTTCCAGCCTCTTAAGTGCTGGGATTACAGTTGTACACTACAACACCCAGTCTCAATTGCCTGTGCCTTGGGGGTAGGCCCGGCATGGCACACAGGGAATCAAACCCCAGCTCTGCCTAAACAGGTGCTTTAGTCCGCTGAGCTATCAGGCTGGCCCCCTAATCATGATTTTATGAAGTTAAACAAAATACTTCTTTCTGTTTCTGAGTTAAAACCCTGAGACTTTTTCTAGGAAAAAAACATTAATTTGTTATAACTTCACTTGAGTCTGTCTATTTAGTAAGGGAATATTAGATGAAATCATAATTTTCTAAAAATTATAGGAGTTAAAGTATTTTGATAGTGTGATGTCAACATAAATTAAAAAACAATTACCTATTGGTTTGGCTAGTGGTCTCCTGTCTCAGCCTCCCCTGCACTCGGATTACAGGCATGCACCACCATGTGTAGTTTCAGTGGCCAGCATGCCCCGGGTTCCTGGACTGGCATGGCATGTGGTACTAGGGATCAAAACTGGGCCCTTGCTCTTACCAGGCAGGTGCTTAGATCACTAAGATATCTGTGCAGCCCTAGAAATTTTAATTATAGTAAGCTTTCTACCTGTTAGTCTTATCTAACCTTACTCAGTTAGTCCTACCTAAAAATGTTATTTGAAATTAAAAAATGGGGATTTAATTTCCCAAAATCAAATAATACAAGATATTATTAAAATTACTTTTTAACATCAAAATAATATAGACCATAATTACTAGAAAACAGCTCTACCAAAACCATGGGATCATAAATAGGATAGGCCAGGGTATGTTCAATTGCCCAAAATAATTGGCCATCTTGTTACTGGCTTTGAGGGAGCTCAAAGATTCTTTTCAGGGATTAATTCTTGATTCTTGGTGTCCTGAACAAAGACTGGACAACACACATGAAAAAGATAGTAAAGGTCTACATTTATTAAATTCAGGAAAAGAAACATCTCTGTAGAGTGAGAGCAGACAGCTGTGAAGCTCAGAATGACCACGAGGTTAATGGCTGAGTCTTTCGTAGCTCTCATTCCTCAGTGTGACATCAGATCTAGGCCTGGTTGATAGTGCCTTCTGTTGGCCCTAGGGGCAGTGCTTGGGAACT
Source organism: Ctenomys sociabilis (assembly GCA_004027165.1). Lineage (NCBI taxonomy): Eukaryota > Metazoa > Chordata > Mammalia > Rodentia > Ctenomyidae > Ctenomys > Ctenomys sociabilis. The sequence goes on from PVKA01011995.1 coordinate 38,796, forward strand.
GTGTTCTGTACATATCTCCTGGACCTCCTTGATTGGCAAATCAACCCGATTGTCCAGCCAGTTTGTCCCACCCTAATCCCACCATAACCTAACATTTGATCAAGTAAGTTTGGCTATTCAGATAAAATATCTGTCCTTGTCTTCCTTCTAAAACACTCACACTCCATTTGGTTATCCATAGCGGTCTACTAACCACTGAATTCCTAAATGCCTACTCTATCCTATGCTGTATAATCTTGGAAATCAATCTTACTAGCATGTCAAATCCATACCCTGTTTTAGATCTGAGCTTCACAGTCACAGGTGACCTGCTAGAAATGTGTCGGAGAAGACATGACAACCTCCACTGAGAATGTGCCTAGCGCAGCACAGAGAATTCTTTGATTTACAGCTTCAGGCACTGTGTGTGAAGTTGCTTTGCAAACTAAAAGTGCCTGCAAGCTTCCCTCCCGGCCCCTCACGCCTGATGGCCACTGGCTGAGGATTGTTTAAAGCAAACAAAGACCAGGCCTTTTGAAGAAATATTGCTGTATGTCTTTAAACCATTACTCTTGTATTCTCCACCTAGTAGTGTTATCCCATTTTATTTTTATTATAATGGTTTAAGTCTCCCCTAATTTTTCTACAGATATTCTCTTCAGACACAACTTATCAGCAGAATATCACTTGTCCTGTAACAGCTATGAGTCTGACATCTTTCAAATCCTAGGAGTGACTAAGTCTTTCCATCAAGTGTCGATCCCAACTGAAATTGAGAAAAGTAAAAATAAGGCACTTTTGATAAGTCAATATTCTTAGGAATATAAAATTATTCCAGTATTACTGGAGAGAGTCTTTCCTGATATACGGTAGGCCTGTAATACTGACTCTGAGGCATTGCTAGGTCTCACTGGTGCATCTGTTTTGTTGGTCTTTCCCATAGTGTTGTAACCCAAAAATGAGGCAGGCTCAAAAAAGAAAAAGAAGAGCTTTATTTTAGCTGGTACCCAGCGGTGGACACCCTGCAACTTACGCTTAGGTGCACACCAAGCTGGAGAGATAAGAGTTTTTAAGTTTGAAAACCACAAATGAGGGAGAACTAAGGGGGAGGATTCAGGGAAGGACTCATTCCCTATCTGTACAGGCAGTTCGTCATTTTTTTTTATCTGGACAGGCAGTTTAAGGGTCTTTACAAAGCTTTTCTGGGCCTGGGTGTAGTTCTTGCTTTAGGAATTTAGGGTGACATCTGGTGACAGTTAAGCACATTTTTTGAAACTTGGGGGAGCATTTCTTATCTGTCCAAGCAGTCACAGTCTTGAGGTTAAAACATCTGGGTGGGGTTTACAAAGAGGACAAAATACCACAAAATTGAGTTCACATAAGTTTTACAGAATGAAGTTGGTTAAGACAGTTTACAACAGGCATCATTATGACAGTGGAAATTTTCAACAGTTTGACCTAGTGTGAGGACAGCTCTTATAGAACAAGATGGTGGTGCTTTGGTTAGGCTAAAACATATAGGAGAAGTAAACCTCTTTCCCCGTTACACATAAATAACTTGCTTTTATCAGTGAAATGCATGCAACATGTGGTGGGTGACTCTGTGCAGATGTGTTAGAGGCAGCGTTCAGTTCTCCCTGCTCCCACTCTCTGCTGTGACAGACACCACAGTCTCATGTGGAGATAGTGGCAACATGAAATGAGTAACATTGATCATGGAGACACCACACTGCAGGACTGCCACTGGCACCACACACCTTTTTGTGAGTGAAAGATGGATTTTGGTAAACCACCCAGATTTCAGGGCTGATGATTATTGCAATATAGCCAGCCTATGAGAAGTGACATAGAGTTCTAGATCACTTGTCCTTGTTTCCAGGTGGGGTGCCAGCTTTTCAACCCTGTGAGAAACAGTGAAATACAAAAGTTTATGTTCAGTGTTCTTCAACTCCCTTCGTGTACTTCTTACCCCTGCTGGAAATGAGGACTGGACAGTAGTTTTGCGTTTCATCACTATCTGTGCTCCTATCTCTTGATCAAATACCCAAAGCTATCAGAGTGCCTTTTTCTCCTTACCAGTCAGCTTAATATTAATTTCTCCCATTGTGCTTATACAGTGGCCTAAATATTTGTAAGCCCTTAAAGTTTGTGCATTGAAATCCTCAGGCCTGGAAGGCAACATTAGGACATGGGGTTATTAGAAGGAAACCTTTGTAAGGAAGTAGTGCCATTATGAAAGAGGTCACAGTTCAGAGGCCCTAGGCCCTTTCTTTTGAGTCAAGACGCAGGAAGAAGGTGCCAGCTTTGAAGAAACCAGCCCTTACCAGATGCCAAGTCTGTTTGAATTTAATCTTGAACTTGTGTTTCTCCAGAATGGTGAGAAATAAATGCCTATTTTTGACAGTATTTTGTTACAGCAGCCAGTACAAGCTAAAACAGGCCACTTTCAAGTAGGCTATGGGGAAGAGGATCATCTACAATTGGCTGAATCCAAATGAAGTAATGGAGCACAGTAGGCATGTGACTCATGATTTGTAGTAAGCCTTGGGCAACTTAGATACTTCTTTTATCCCCTATTCCATGGTCCAACAACTTGTGGCAAGAATATGTGTCTCGTATGATTGGTGAGATAAGTAAAGATGGCCTGAAGTCAGTCACGGTGGCACATACCTGGGACACAAACAACCTGGAAGGCTGAGGAAGGAGGATCACAAGTTTAAGCCCATCTGGCTAGCAGGAGCATAACTTCCTTGCCTTTAAATCTTTTAAATAAATTCCAAAGCACCCTACCTCTGCCTGTTCTCTAAATCTGGCTATACCAAATTGTTTTTGGGTAGCTCCTTCTGAAAGTGGATCACCATTGAAACATTACCAGGATTTGGGTTGCCCTCTTATCATTCCCAGGTTAGATTCCAGGGTCTTTTAGTCTAGAATAAAGAATTGAACAAAACAAGGAAAAAACAGTGGCAAAGTTTATTTGAAAAAGTGAAAGTGAAGTATGAGAGAAACTGGCTCTGAGAGTGAGCTTGGGCCCAGTGAAAGAAGAAAAAGCAAGATAAAAGAACTGCTTCTCCAGGGTGAGCTATCCTGAGGAGAGTCCCCATATGTGGCTCCTTATAGCGTCTGCAAACTTCTATGTTAAAATCTCAACGAAATCCTAGAGAATAAGAGAACGTCCATATCCAGGTGAAAGGTAGAACTGAGATCCTGCACCTCAGGCTAATATCAGATCTAAGCCTTGTGCTGAAAGCCTGCACGAGCTCTCCTCCACCCAAGCACTTTGGGAACTACTCTGCCCCTGTGCTCAGAACCTTGTAAGTAACCAGTCCTGTTTACCTCTCCAACTAGCTTTGCCACCTCTTCATCACCTATCTCATGTCCACAGTTCATGTTTCACTGTGCTGGTATGTGATGCAGGTATGCTGGTACCAAAAGGAAGAGGAAGAGTTTGAAATGCTTTCCTAAATGATCTGCAACTTAATTTTTAGTACGGCAGGCAGGTAGAATACCTCAGTCTAACATGGAAAACACAGAAAAGGGCCTGGAGAGAAACAGCATATGTTTGTGTGAAGAAAACCTTCTTCTTAGAAATAATCTGGTAGAATAACTCCTGCAAAACACTTTGGCTTTGTGCCTTATCTATGTGCCTCTCCTATGTCTTTATGTGCTTATCTGACCAATGAAACCAGTTTTACTCTCCATTTACTTATTTCCCAAATCTGAATCTCACCAGAGACCTATCTCAGGACCTGACACGCCCATGTGTTCAGCTTTCTGGTGGACCTTGCTACCCAGTAGCCCAGTTCACTGATCTTTCTGTAACCTAGGAATAAAACAACAGTAGTGATTATCGCTGACAATTATATAAGCACTTTATAATTTACGAAGCACTTTGGCATACATTATCTCACCAGCTGCTTCCTTAATGTAATAGCAGCAGTGGGCAGAAAACCATGTCACTGCCGACAGCTCTCTTCTGACCTTGGTCTCTCAGCCCCACCTACTGAAGACAGGAGAGCAGCTGGAGGAGAGCTGATTAGAGACTAGAAGCTGACCCTGTGTGGGGGCCAGGGGAGCATGACAGCAGGGCTGCCCCCTCCACCTTCTCCATCTCCATAGGGGCAACAGAGCAAGCCATGGATTTTGTGGGAAAGTGTGGGGGACTGTACAGAACAGCAAGGCTTCCTGTGGGCTGCCTAAGCACAGGACGAGGGAGGCAAGCATCAGCCTGTGGGAGGTTAAGCACTTACCCACTGCCCCCCTTTCTGATTTCTCATTTCTTCCATGCATTAACCATCATTTTGAAAGTTTCAGTGGGTTAATTAAATTCTTCTAGTGTTGATGCTAAGAAAGCTGAAACATTTTCAGCTGAGATTGACACTACTCAAGACATAGGCTTCAGTGATGTTTGTTCAGTAACACTCCAATATGTCACAGGATTGCTGAGAGAACATCTGAGAGCTATAATGAGCTAAAAGTCAAGTACAGGGGAAAATGTGTTCCAGACTGCTGCAGATGTTCTCCAATCAAATCATATCTCTGTGAAATGCCATATAGAATATTCAGCTGTTGAAAGATGCAACATGAAAGGACAGTTCAATTGATTTGCTCTGTGTTTAAAAAATTCATTTAGCCTAAATCACATGGAATGGGATTTTTTTTCACTTTTGAATCAATTAATAAGAGATGTATTTGATTCTAATGAGTTTCAAGGACAATTTTCTTGGGCTAAAAGGAATGCATTAACTGATGTGGATAGGAGTTAAGGTCCATAGAAGAGGGCAGTTAAATAAGGGAAACAAGAGAAGATTGAAAAGCAGATATTCTATAGATCCACTTCTTTCCTTTATTCTTCTTTTATCCTTTGGCACCAAAATGGAATAGAGAGAGCTCTGTGAAATTAGTTCATCACGATTCTGAAAAATCTGTAATATTATCTTCTCCTCCTGAAAAACTCAAAAGGATGCTTAACACAAGGAAGGAGGTCAAGGAAAAGTTTTGGTGGATGCTTCTTTTGTCATTATTGATTTATATACCATCAAACAGGCACCCACGCACATCCACATTGCCATAGCTTGGGGAGCCTGTCCTGCAATTAGGAACAGTGTCCTTTAAAGTAAAGGATGGCACTGGCAAACAAGTAACAGCTAGGGTAACGAAAAAAGAGGGAAAAATGCCTTCTCAATGAGATACTATTTCATACCTATTAAGGAAGCTACAGTTAAAAAGGCTGACAGCACTGACTGATGCAAGTGTATGGAGCAACTTTAAATCTCATGCTTTGTTAAAGGAGGTGTAAAGTGACACAACCACTTTGAAAAACTCTTCATTGATTTCTTATACTATCCAGCACTTCTACTTTTAGGATTTATTCAAGAGGAAAAAACTGTACTCGTCAAGTTTAACATCCCAGAATCTAAAAGACACGCTAAGGGAAAGAAGCCAGATGCAAAAGAAGGCTTCATAATTTTGTATGAAGTGGATTTGAAGAAGGAAAGAAATGCATCTGTTACTAGAAATCAGAACAGTAGTACATAAAGACTAACCAGAAGAGGCACAAAAGAAGTCTCCAGAGTGATACTTTTATCCTCCATATTGAGAACAGTGACAGTTTCATGAGTATGCCTGCATTTGTCTAAACTCCTTAGCTATGTACTTGCAATCAGAATTTTATAGTGTGTGTACATACACAGAAATAAAACATGTTAGATTTTTTTTTTAACAGAAAGGATGACAGCTCTGAAAGAAATTGGAGGGCAATCATTTGCTAATATTTCTAGGAACAAAATAAGACATGTAAGAAATTCTAAAGACATTTTTTATATCCAAATTACTTTTAATCAGGCTGCCTTTGGGAACTAAAATTTCTGAAGTTAACAACTGGAAAAGAGTAACTGGTACCTAGATAAAAATCTTGGCTGGAAATCAGCTTAAGGAAAACGGATGGCTGGGGGCGTAAACAAATGCATTTCTCTCTGCCAGAGCCCCTGTGAAACTGGAATACTGAGACCTTTTGCATAGGGGAAGCTGACTGGGCTTAGAAATGAGAAGGGGTACATCTGGCTCCTGGAAGAGTAGGACAGGTATGACATGTGGCCTCACAATTCAAATGAGAAGCTGCTTCTTAAAGATAGAAAATTTGATTAGGTCCTTTGGTAGGCCTTCAACTTACTTTGCTTTGTAGGATCAGCCAGTGCCTGCAGCCTCTGTTAACAAAAGCTGGCCTTGCCTGAGGCCAAAGCTTCCAGAACAGAACCTTAAATTGATTGCTGATAGAGTGTTATAGGCAGGGGCTGGGTTCTTTTGCCCAAGTTCCTACCCACCCTTACACAAACGTAGTAGGAAATTTAGCTGGAGATTTTTAACCTAATTCATTTCTAATGCATTAATTTATGCATTGACATTTGTTTTAAAATAGCATTATTATTAATGTATAATAAAAGTTATAACATTTATAGAACTGAAGACAAAACAATCAAGGCTGAATTCCCATATAATTCGGGACATTTTATATGTAACTACATATTTGTGAAGAGTGAAAACTGCATTTGATTTTGGTATTTTTATATTCCAGTTTCTGCCTTTATTATCTATGTCTGCCTTTTATTCTTTTAGTGTCTGATTTCATTATCTGCTTTCTATTATCTAGATATATCTCCTAGAAAATTCTAACTAGCCATGATTGTCTGACAACGTTTTGAAGTATTACAATTTTTGTGACAGATCTAATTTTTGGTAATGATTAAAATTTATTTTTACACAATCTGCATAACTCAGAAAACCTGGATTTGGATTTTGACCATTTAAATGTACATCTATGCAGCAAATAACGATGAGGTGTCATGAGCTAGACACAGTGGAAGATAAAACTAAGAAACACAAATAATCCTTCACTGTAGTAGGACAATCAATTATAAATATTTTAATAAACTATATACCTTACATAAATATATATAATATGTTAAGATATACATGATATAAATAGAGATCCATCTTTGTTTTTCATAAATGAAGATTGAGATTAAAGAGGTCTAGCTGTATACTACCAGAGGTGACATGTAAAACTAGTTCTGTTTATCACAAAAACTAAGCCGTCTAACACTTTATTTCCCCTTTTCTAAAATAAATGCTATTATTTTGTTGGAGTTACAGAAGCAGAAGGAAAAGTGTCCATATCAACCTAAGAATCAGACACAGTTGGGAAGGGACAGTTACACTAAATCCTATTAGTGAAAACAGTACAGTTTTATGTAAATATCCTCATTAATTCCATTCTGGTCATTTTTGAAGAATGAAACATTTTTATTTATAGTTCACAAAAAGTTGTAAATCTATTAGATCATTAATTCTGTCTCCTGATAAAGCACAGGTGTCATTGTTTAAGTTTGTGTTTTGGGGTGTTGTCTTTTATCATAAATCCCATCCAATCTCTGTGAGTTTTACTTCTGCATTTCCTTCATCTGTGATGAGAAGATTCTATTAGCTACCCTGGCACCTTCCATTAAAGTCTACAACTTCAAGCTGCCAGAAAGGGATAATGAAGTGATAAATTTAATTTGCTACCAAAATATACAAGGCAGAGATATCTAAATGAATTTATGGTATTAGCTATGTCTCTTCTCTCAGCATTAACCAAAGTTTGATGTAGGTTATCAGAGTCCATGTGGCACAAACAAATTTATGTGAATTTTGGTACACAGATATCAGATCTATATTACATATCAGTTTATATATTTCTGTTCATAGCCTCTCTAGGCTTATCAGAACCTGAGTGAGATTTAAGTAATACTACCTAAAGTATAACAAATGTTAATCACCAGAAAAGTACCTACCTAACTATCTATATATCATGTTGTGAACTCTAAATCTCCTTCTACAGTAGCTACAGACCACAAAGACTATAAAGAAAAATGGTAACATCATCTATTTAGATTGTGACAGTGGAGGTACTTCAAATTCTGCAGGGAGCAAAGTATCCTTTCACCTTCATTTCTTAATTCTTTATGTCAATGTTATGGGCACTGTGCTTCAATTAATGACATTCTTACACAGCCTCTAGACAGATTTCTCCAGAATGCTATGGACCAGTGAACTTTAAAATACACAGCCTGCCCAGGCACAATGGCACATGCCTGTAATCCTAGCCCTTTGGAAGCTGAAGCAAAGCTATTGCTGCAAATTCAAGGCTAGCCTGGCTACAAAGTGAGTTCAAGGTCAACCAGAACTGCATAGCAAAAATGCTGTCTCAAAAAGACATAAATAAGTAAGTAAATAAATAAATAAATCAGAGCCTCATCAGCACATATCTTGACTGATAGCTATGTATAGGAACCAAAGATGCCTCTAAATTGTACCCACAGAAAATACAGCCTGACTGCATTGTGCTTCACTACACACTGTGTGTGTACTCATCTCATGAAACAGCTTTCAGAAGCAGTTGATGAGCACAAGGTTATCTGCCCATGGAAGACTAGAATGGATACTTATGCCAGTGACAATAAAAGTAGCTCCTACTTACTATTATTTTGAAAGCTTTTATGTTTATCTTCCTTAATCTGACACAAATCTGTACAAGGTATATGTCATTCTTTTCTTTTTTTTCCTATTGAAAACGAACAAAATCCTATTACCAGATAGAGAATCTTATGGGGCTTCTTTTCAGCTTTTGAGGTCCTGAACAAAGATGTGGACAAGATACCCAGAGAAGGCAGTGGGGTATATATTTACTGAAGGTGGAAAAGAAGTAATCTGTGAAGAGTGAGAGAGGGCTGGTGAAAAGGCTGACAGCAGCCCCAAAGGGAAAGAGCTCTTTTGTATGTTTAATTCCCAGGTTATTTACCCTAATGCAAATAAGGCACTGTGACAGTCATCCCATCACTCACTCACTAGGTGACATACCACTTAGAGACTGTCCTATGAATAGCTTTGCCTGGCTTCCTACCATAATAAATGAAGGATTTGGAATAATGCCTTTTGGTTGGTTGTACTCTCATGCAAATGAAAGAATAAAAAGAGCATCTTCAGCTGGGTGCAATGGTACACATGTAATCCCAGCACTCAACAGGCTGATGCAAAATAATCACAGTGAATTCCAGGCCAGCCTGAACTCCATAGTGAGTTCAAGACCAGCCTGAACTGCACAGCAAGACCCTGTCTTCCTCCACCAAGAAAGAAAGAAAGAAAGAAAGAAAGAAAGAAAGAAAGAAAGAAAGAAAGAAGGAAGGAAGGAAGGAAGGAAGGAAGGAAGGAAGGAAGGAAGGAAGGAAGGAAGGAAGGAAGGAAGGGAAGGAAGGAAGGAAGGAAGGAAGGAAAGAAAAAGATTTAAACTAATATGTTTCCAATTGGGTCTCTGTACAATGAGAATAGTATCACTCTATTCAGAGTATCTCTCTCCTTGGAAGTATCCCTTATCCTGTTGCCTTTGGTCATAGTCTAGTAAAAGCAGAGGAAGAATTCTCATGCTAGCACATGAGCTCAGAATACCTGTACACATGCCTCTTATGCTTTGCGCTCTCTCTTTGTCATCTTGGGCAGTGTGGATCATGGTTTCTAATGCTTGGAATTTAACAGTGGATTGGCAAAAGATTGGGATTCAGCTGAGCCTTGAGCAAGATTAGTAAAATCTGCTACCTTCCTCCCAGTGAGCCACAGTACTCAGTTATATGTACAGTAAGAAGACATTGGCTAAATTACACTCAGTAGACGTAGGATGAATCATTATTGTTAAAGATATCCTCCCCAGGCTGGGGAGATAGCTCAGCAGCCTAAGTGTCTGCCTGGCAGGCACAAGGATTAGGGTTCAATTCCCAGTGCCAGGTTGTCCTTAGGCAAGCTGTGTCAACCACTGAAACCATGCATGGTGGTGCATGCCTGTAATCCCAGTGCTGGAGATGCTAAGACAAGAAGATCACCATGAATCTGAGCTGTGCAGCAAGATCCTGTACCAAATAAATAAATAAATTTAAAGTTACACTCTCTTCTTTCTCAGGTCCTTCACCCTAATATGAAGTCACATTGCAGTCTTACCAGCCAATGCTTACTATGCATTTTCTGTTTACTGAAAAAGTCATGGAGCTGGCCAGATAGCTTAGCAGACTAAAGTGCCTGCTTAGAGAAATGCAGGGGCTAGAGTTTTGATCCCCAGCCTTCCCTGCTGGCTCCACCCAAGAGGTGCACTGAGATCTCAATTGACACTGGGCGTGGTGGCGCATGTCCATAATCCCAGCACTTGAGAGGATGAAAACAGGAGAATCACTATGAGTCCTATCTGTGTAGTGAGACCCTGTACACCCCGTAGACCCTGTACCAATACACTAAAAAAAAAGGCATAGAGCCATCTCTTCCTTCTTTAGTTATACTCTTTGTAGTGGACTTGACTTTTACCTTTTCTACAAAAAATCCAGTTTGAGTTATAGCTTTGTGTGTTTGTTTACATGTACATAAATCACCTTAATGAACCTAGCTTTTCTTGCCTGCTGCTTTATGTTTGAGATAAAGAGAACTAAAGAGCAAAGATGTAAAGAGAGCCCTCAGAAGAGAGGAAGGACCTAATTCTGAGATCTACATAGGCTTATTGTAGATTTCTTTGTTATCCTCAGTGCTAGACTGCTCCTTCAGCAGCTATAGAACTTGGCCAGTTGTATGTAGATGGCTGATCAATATCTAGCCGCACTGTTGGTATGAGCTCTACTTTCTCTATCTCTTGAGTCACCTCAATTTCATTCTGAATCAGCATTAGGTATTGGAATAAATTTCACACTTCTTTTCACTAACTAACTTTTGTAAAGTTGTTACTGTCCTTTGCTATCCAGGGTACCAGGCAATGCTTTCTGTGGGTGCTTCCCCTTAGATTTTTAATGCTCGCGTATTTCCAGTATCCAGATGTCTCATTGAAATCCACCTAGAAGGTATAATCTTACACAGAACAAAAATTAACTTGATATTTACTCCTTAGTTATTTATTGAATGTTACAGCTACAAAATGTTAAGTCTGAGATGGGGTGAGTTGAAGCAACAGCATGAACTAGAAATGGATATGGAGATCTTCAATGAGGCCTTAAAGGACCTCAGTAATGAAAGAAAAACCTGAAGCAAAAAAATGAATATGCATATAACAAGAAGTATGCTTCCAGTCACCAATATAGGCTATTTTAGAAATTTTTACTTATAAAACTTTATGTGGTTGCCATATTACAATAACATACCTAATTTAATAATGGTTAAATGCTACAAGTTGAGAATAGATTCTATTATAACAGTGAGAAAGGTCTAATACAATATGGAGAGTAAAGTAGAAGGAAGAATAAGCAGGAATAAGTCAGCACCTATCAGCTGTAACTTTCAATGTGCATGGTATCAGTTCCTGAATCAAAAGACGTAGAATGACACAACAGATCGGAACACAAATCCATTGATACCTTATAAACAAGAAACATATTTATCTCAAAAAGAAACTCAGAGACTAAGAACCAAAAGATGGAAAACAATATTCTATGTAGTGGGAACCCAAAGAGAGCAGGTTTAGTTATCATATTCAGACTAAGTGGTGCCCAGGCAATAACTGATCAGGGAGAAGCAAAGGCTCCCACTAATATTGGTTAAGAAAACAAAAAAGCAGGAAGTGGTGACAATTGTTATCATATATGCACCAAACAATAGCAAACGTAACTTGAAAAACAGGTGCTACTGGTCATAAAAGACCAGATAAACATAAACAAAATTATGGTGGGGAACCACAATACCCCACTACCATAAATAGACTGAGACAAAAAATATCAACACAAAATATCAGTTGAATAAAACCTTCAAACAAATGAGCTTAACAAATATTTATAATATTCTGTTCAAAGTACAAATTCTTCTTAGAAATGCATGGAATTGGGGCCCAGGGAGATAGCTCAGTAGAATAGATGCTTGCCTGGCAAGCACAGGGTCCTGAGTTCAATCCCAAGTATTAAAAAACAAAACAAAACATGGAATTTTCTCCAAAATAGATCAAATACTAGCAAATAAAGCAAGCTTATGTAACTGTAAAAGAACTGAAACTGTAGCCTGCACATTATCAGATCAACACCATGAGATGAGAAATCAAGAACAAATAAAACACAGAAATTCTGCAAATGAATGAAAATAAAGTAATCTTGCTAAACAATAAAATAAATAGTAAATTTGCTGAACAATATATAACTAGAACTTCTGGGACACAATGAAAACAGTCCTAAGAGGGAAATATATACCTATGAATGTCTACATCACAAAAACAGAGCTAACGGAAGTAACATCATGTTGTATCTCAAGGCTCTAGAAGAACTATAACAGTCCAAATCTAAACAACTAGTACAGGAAGGAAATTATAATGATCAGAGTGGAAATCAACAAAATTGACAGAAAAAAGATCAAAATACAAAGAATCAATAAGTCAAAGACATAGTCCTTGACAAGAATATGTAAAATGGATAACCTCTTAGTGAATCTAACCAAGAACAGGAGAGAAAAAAGACCCAAGTCAATACAATAGAAATGAAAAAGGTGATTACAATAGTGGAACTGGCATC
>PVKA01011996.1:0-59172 GCA_004027165.1 Ctenomys sociabilis
AGAAGAAGAAGAAGAAGAAGAAGAAGAAGAAGAAGAAGAAGAAGAAGAAGAAGAAGAAGAAGAAGAAGAAGAAGAAGAAGCCAAGAATTCTAACAGAAGAGAAGGATAGCAGAGATGTCAAAGCCATAAAAGGCTTTCATAGAATCTGTCAGTCAGCAAAAATTTGACAACCAGAACCAGGACGAGGTGTGAACAGTGTCGACACGGCTCTTATTCCCATTACTGAGGGCAAGAAAATGAAGATAAATGAGGACACGATCTTATGGTACATGTAGATTGTTTTTCCCTTTTGAGATAGGGTCTCACTGTGTAGTTTAGGCTGGACTTCAGTTCACTATGCAGCCCAGGTTGGCCTTAAACTGGCAGTGATACTCCTGCCTCAGCCTCCTGGGCACTGGAATTACAGGTATGCGCCACCATGCCAGGCTTTTTAAAAAACTGTCCAAATTTGGGGAGACACCAATGAATTTAATATTATCACTTTAAAATATTTCAATAGTGATGATTATTCATACTATTCATTTTTAAATATTTCAACAATATATAATTTTATCACTTTTTAAAAATTGGTGTGGGCCAGCCAAACAGCTCAGTGGATTAAAGTGCACGCAAAGGGAAGGGAGATCCCTGAGCCTGCAGTGCCGGCCCTGACCTCAGGGCATGCTTAGTTGGCAATTGAAACTGGGCATGGTGGCATGCACCTGTAATCCCAGCTCTTTAGAGGCTGTAAACAGGTGGATAACTACGAGTTCAAATTAGTAGTGAGACCCTGAACACCCTGTAGACCCTTTCCTAAAATTAAAAAAAAAAAAAAAGGAAAAATTGGTGATACAGGAAAAATAGGTTTCATCTTGGCAGATTTACAGGTGCTTATTGCATACTCTGATCATTTTTACTCCCTGTGTCTGCTTTTCCCCTCCCTCCCACTTAGGGGAGGTTCCCATTTGAGGGGTTCATTACATATATTTTGCTCATATCTATTCCCCCAAGAGGTTGATTTTCACTTGTACATAATCAAACAGAAAATCACGCAAAGGTTACCACATCCTATGGAGTGCTGCCCCTGGTCCCTGGGACAGAAGGGCTGAGAGGAGAGCTCAGCAGGCCAGCCCAAGGGCCCAGAGAGGGTTCTGAGGAAGCATGGAACTTGGGGTGGTAATGAAAGGCTGGGAGGCTCTGGAGAGAAGAGGAAGATGGGGTGGTACGGGGCAAGGGACGAGAATCAGGATGTCTGCAGTGAAGTCAGTGTTTTGGGGAACCCACACATCATTGGTGGACCTCTGAGAGGACAGGGATGGGGATGCTGGAGAGGGTCCCTCTGGGCAGAGACTGCAGAGGAGATCATGTGACCAGTCACCCCTGCCTTCCAGACAGTGGCCCCTGAGGAACACGATTGTTATTGTGCTGTTACATGAGAACATGGAGACAGAGAGGCTTTGATTGTCCAGGGCTGCACACTGGGTAGGTGTTGGGCCAGGGCTGACTTCAGCATCTGATTCTGAGGGCTTGGTCCTCAGAGCCTCCACACTGTCCTGCCCCATCTGGTGCTGCAGCCTGGCCAGGGCTGGTTCAGCAGGGCTGTGAGGAGCGGAAGGAGCCAAGCAGACTCTGACACACCAGCCCCAGCTCCAGCCCAGTACCCTGCCTGTCTAGCAATAGACATTGGCAGAATTTCATTAAATCAGCTCAGCCCAGCCACAGCCTTAGGTGAGAAACCAGGTTGGCCAGCAACGGGGTGGAGGTTGTTGTGGTTGGTATCTGGATGCCCACCCAACTCATGTAGTCACGGCGAAGCCTTCTAGGGTTTGTGATTGGCCCAGTTCTAGGATTATGGGTGTGAGCGCTACACCCATCCTGGGCCTGCATACACTGTAAGTTGATGACTGAAACCTCCATCAACCATGAGCCAAACAAACCTTCTCCTTTTAATGCTGGCCATTGGATATTTTTTCTCAGTACTGAGATTTAAAAAATAGAGTGAGGACAGGAGAGGGGGAAGGGAAGAAAGAAGACCGGAGCCAGCTGGGCAAAGGAGCCACTAGTGTAAGGGGTGGCCAGGAGCCAGTGACTTCACAAGCTCAGTGACTGGGCCAAGAGCCCCCAGCTGGGCCTGTGGGTGTCCAGGGGCTCCTTCTGTAGCTGCACAGCTCACTGGAAGCCCCTGGTGAGGTCCTTTTGTTTGTACTTATTGTGGTGAAATGCACATGCCACCTACTATACCATGTAACTATTCTTAAGTTTAGTGGTATCTAGCACATTTACTCCTATACGAACATCATGGCCTTCAGAGCTTTTTTATTGACCCGCAGTAGCATTCCTTGGCCTGTAAGCAGCATCTCCTCTGCTCAGTCCCCTGCCCCTTGGGGTTGCAGGCAGGATGAGGAGCCTCCATCATTGCTCTTCTCAGGGACACTAGTCCCAAGGCATGGGTCCTGTCCCCTTCACCCCTGAACCTATGACTTTAAAGACACTGGGATTTGGCAAGGTAACAATCTCTCAGGTGCTAGCTTTTCTGGTTGCCGGTACATCTGGCAAATTGCCAGGTCACAATTTGTTAGTGTAGTGAGGCCCACCTAAGTGGTGAGAGGCTGCTGCCCATAACACCTGCTGGGTGGGCCTCGAGCTTCCGCAAAGCATATGAAACCCATTAGAGCAGCCCCCTGTGGGTACATTTCTGACCCCCCCCCCCAGTGGGTCTACTTCATAGGGAAGCAGGCCTTTCAGTGCTTTTGAGGCAGTCTCAGGATGTTCCATTTAACCCAGAATATATAAAGATTTGAAGTTATCTCAAACAAAAAGGGTCTTAATGTTTTTGTTTGTTTGGTTTGAGATAGGGTCTTGATACATAGTTCAGGCTGGCCTTGAATTCCTCCTGAGATCTTTGAACTCATGGTGAGCCTCCCGCCTTAGCCTCCCAAGTACCTGGACTGTGGGTGTGCAACAAAGTCTTAAACATACTTTTAAGGCCACTGTCACTTGTGATCTCAGGTAGTTGGTGCTCTTCTAGTGCAGCTTCACCTGACTTGCTCACAAGTGGGTCACAGATCCATTCCCTCCCAATCACCAGACAACGTAAGTTTTGTAACCAATTCTATCTCATTGAAAAGTGCTCTGTGGGCTGGCGAGATAGCTCAGTGGGCTAAACAGCCTACTTAGGCAAGTTTGGGGACTGCAGGTCCATCCCTGGCACCACATACAGTGCCAGCCCTGCCCCCAGGGCTGGCTGAGCCAGCGACAAGAGTCCAGGCATGCTGACGAATACCTGTATTGGGGAGGCTGAAAATAGGAGGATCACTGTGAGCCCAAGATGCCTAGTGAGACCCTGTAACAAGCAAATACAAAGAAAGAAAGAAAGAAAGAAAGAAAGAAAGAAAGAAAGAAAGAAAGAAAGAAAGAAAGAAAGAAAGAAAGAAAGAGCTGGCAAGATAGCTCAGCAGTCTAAAGCGCCTCTCAGGGACCACGGTTCGAATCCCAGCACCACATGCCATGCCAGCCCCTCCCCCCAGGGCGGGCTGAGCTGACCCCCCCCCCGCAAAAAAAGAATCCGTGATGTGTAGCGAGACACTGTAATAAATAAATAAATAAATAAATAAATAAATAAATAAATAAATAAATGAAAGAAAGAAAGTAGGGGCAGGGGAAATGTTTTGGTGGAATAAGCACAAGGGCCGGAGTTCAATCCCCGGATCCACCAAATAAATAAATAATAAAAAAATAAAAGGAAAGGAAAGGAAGGAAGGAAGAAAGGAAGAAGTGCTCTCACTGGTGACTCTTTCTAAAAAAATCTTGAAATCCCTGCAGTGGCTCTGAAAAGATCTGGCCAGTGACCTACTTTTCAAATGCACCCCAGTTCTGTGTATAAAAGAAGGTGTGTCTGCACGAATCCACCTCAGATGTGACTTAAGGGCGTACACTTTAATCGGTCTCTCATTTTAATCCCATCAGGCAAAGCGTTAAGCTCAAGCGATGTCTTCTGGCTGGCCAGCATTTCTCTGTGGATGGCACAATGTCATAGACTCACGCTCAGAGGTGACTTCTTTGACCCAAGCCCTGAAACCCGGAAGGCGCCTGCTCGTGGCAGCTTCTCTGGCTGTTCATGTGCCAACACACCATGGCCAATTCAGTTTTCCTGATAGGTGATCATTCAAAGATTTGAATTGTTCTGCAGCTGTGCTGTGAGCGGGAAGAGGGGGGGAGTGCATATAATATATGCCTGTGCACATTCCATTGAAAAAGCTGTTGCGCAAGAAGAATCGTGGAGGTCTTGTCACCATCAGTAGACTCATCCACCTGGATCATGCACCATGCTGACGCATTCATCCCCTCAGCAATCAGGCCTCAACATCTTCTGCTATTTCGTCAGCTCATCTTGTGGTGCTGCTACCCAGGGGAGGAGTGTGTATGCCTTCCTGAACCACAGCCTCTCCCAAAAGTTTGCAATGAGGCTTTGTACCGGGCAGCACTGGCCAACTCTTCACCAACAGGAAAGCCTTTCTTAGCCTTAGCCTTGCGGTTAGCCACTAAGAGTGACGGCCTCCCTGTGGGGAAACCAGAAACTGTCGACAGGTTGTAGCTTAGGACAGCCACAAGGAAAGCAGTGCGGTGATTTCTCAAGAAACTAAAACCAGAAATTTCATCTGATCCACCTATTCTCTTTCTGAGTATCCTCACAAAAGAGTTAAAGACATCATATTAGCATACCATTCCATAAAAGAGTACCTATGTTCGTAGCAGCACAATACATAGTAGCTAAATCTTGGAAGAGGCCTATATATTTATCAGTAGCTGGATGGACAGAGAAAAAGCATTTACACGTGACAGAGAAAGATAAACTCCGATCATCTGTAGGAAAAATGGGTGCACATTGAGACCACATTGTTAAGTGAAGCAAATCAGACATGTAGGCTTAATTAACTATTACATGCTATTTCTTATATGAGGAACCTAAAATATAAATAAAGAGCAAAAAGGCAGATAATAGGAAAGAAGAAAAGGAGAAAGAAGAAGGGGAGAAAGAGGAAACTGAAGCTGGGAGGGAAGGGAGGGGAAGGGGACACAAAAAGCAAGATCAGTTATGTATCTGGACCAGCGTCTAGTGGATGGAGTCATCGTGCCCTGCGATTATGTACTAATAAAAACAAAATGAAACAAACAAACAAAAAAAATGCCCAAAACAAACGAACACATAAAATAGAATGATGGCCTCAGTGCCAACAGCTTTGATGATGTGGGGGTCTTCAATAATTGCTTCTGTGCTTTGTGTTCACATTTTCTTCTTTTGCAAAACCCCAAAGGCTCATCTCTTAATGCGCCTTAAGAGCCGTGGCTTGTGTCCACGTGGCGAAGCCATTTTCCAGGTTTTGTGGCTTCCAGGACATCCAGTGACTTGGAGAACATCAATCCCTTGTTGTAATGAACCCTTCAATTGTTTTGGTTTGGGCGTTTGCCATGAGGCCCTGGCTGGCCTTAAACTCACAGCGATTCTCCTGCCTCAGTTTCCCAATGCTGGGATCACTAGGGTGGCTGCCATGCCTAGCTGAACCTGTAATGTCACAGGACAGATAGACCCTGGTTAGTGCCTGGGTACCCACGTCTCTGTCCTAGAGGACTGGGCTCTGTAAATGCATTTTTCTGGTTTCCTGTTCTCTTTGACTTTGGTTGAGTTTGTTCAATGAGAGACACAGTGAGGACAATCTTTCTGGCAGCACTGGGAGCAGCCCAGCCTCCTCTGCTCGCACCTGCTCCACCTCTCCAGCTCCTCCCCAGGCCTCCCCCACTCCACCCCTCCTCCTCCAGCTCCTCTGGCTCCCAGGCTCGCCCTCCCGACTGCTGTCTTCCTCAGACTGCTTCCTACTCCTTCCTCCTTGTGTCCCTACCTGGGATTTGGTCCAGGGAACCTCTCCATTAGCTCTGCCCACCACTCTGAAACATGGTGGGCAGAACTTATGGCTTTGAATTTAGTGTTGGGCAGCAATTTATTGGTGGGAACATTAGGCAAGATCATATTCACAGCCAGGTATGGTGGTGCACATCTGTAATCCTAGCACTTGTGAGGCCCAGGTAGGAGGATCACTTGGAGTTTAAGACCAGCCTGGGCTACCTAGTCAGGTAGACTCTATTTAAAAAAATAATACTAATAATCTCATTCATGATGTAAACTTATATCTTTGCATCCGTCTCTCTGAATATATAACAAATTTCAAGTGTGCTGCACGCAGCTGTGTGTTGGATGTGACTGTACTGCAGGGTGTCAGACTCAACTAGACATGTGTGCTGGGACCTAGGCACGCTGCTCAGATGGCCTGGTTTCGATGTTAAGAAGTCTCTTCATAGCTGTCCAAAAGGAGTCACTGCTCATTTGAGGTTGGGTAGACTGGGAAGAGACAATTCTGATCTTAGAAAAAAATGGTAGCACTTGTGTGACCCATGAAAAGCATTAAACACGCTACAAACTGGAGAGTGGACATGGAAGTCACCATGTGAACTCCAAGTGCTTCCAAGAACAAACAAAGTGAAGGAGATGAAAGAAGAAACGAATCCATAAAGCCCACAAGAGCAATCCACTTTTCCCCTCTTTCGTCCTTCCTTTTTGTTCCTCTCCCTCTTCTTTTATTTTTTTTTTGAGACAGGATCTCGCTATAAATCCCAGGCTGCCTTTGACTCTTGGCAATCCTCCTGCCTCAGTCTCCCATGTGCTGGGATTGCAGTCATTTTCCACCAGGCCCAGATGTTTTAATGCACGTTCACAGTTCTGGAGTTCTCACGAGAGATATACAATCACTCCATCGAGCAACAGGAAGCTGTGGCTACTGGCTTCTAGGGTAGCTACCAGTAATGGCCTTAGACTTGGGATATTGAGAGCCTTGAATGGCCCCTTTCCCTCTCAGATCTGAGCTGATCTTTGTGAATAATAGAACCCTGTAGAAGTTGGTGGCACATGTCTTCCGAAGGGAGGCCCTAATGACCTCATGGGGGAAGCCACCCAAGCAGCTCTGTGGAGAGGCTCACCCAGGAGGCGTGAGGTCCCTGCTCACAGCTGGCACCGTCCTGCCAGCTACATGGGAGCCACCAGGGCAGTGGGTTCTCTGGACTCAGGCCAGTTCTCTGAATGCAGGACTAGTGCACACCTATGACCGCAGCTTCCCAGGAGAGGGGAAGCTGGAGTTGTGCAGGCCACTGACTCTCAATATCCTGAGCCTCAGAAACATGACAGGTAAAAAAATGATTCTTAATGTTAAGTGTGGCAGATGATTTGTTACAGCAATAGCTAAATATATTGTGTGGTCCAAAATACAGGGAATGCTTACATTTTTAAAAACTTATTACAGTAAAAGGCATATTGCCATGGATCCCCTCAAAATCCTCTTGCTTCAAACACACTTATCCCAGTGTTCTTGCCCCTTCCTGAAGTGGTTCCAAAAGTCCTTATCATTTCATTGTTATTATTATTATGTTTATTTTGAGACAGGGTCTCACCATGTAGTCTAGGCCAGCCATGTAGCCCAGGTTGGCTTTGAACTCACAGCGATTCTGTTGCCTCAGCCTCCTGAGTGCTGGGATCACAGGTGTGCGGCACCTTTCCTGCTGTGAGCGTCTTTAGTTGAGCTGTTCTGGCTGCCTTCATGTCCCGTGTCAAATGAAAATGTGTACCTTTCATGGTTACTTGCTTTGGGGAGGGGCCAGAGCAACGCAGCACCAGATCTGATGAGTCAGGCAGATGAGGAGACAGCATATCCTATTTTATCTCTTTATTTTTTGACACTCTAATATTTTACAAGCTTGTATTTTTGTTGGATGCTAGTCAGCAGCAGTATTCACTGTTTTTGTTTTTGTTTTTTTTTTTTAATACAGCTTATAAAGATACCCAGAAAAGAGGACTTTCATAACTGCTCCAGAAAGCTGGCAAGAATGCTGGAAAGAGAATTTTAGAAGCGAGGAGGAGTATTTTGAAGTGATTAATGGCAATATGCATTTTACTGTTAGTACATTTTAAAACTTTTGTTGTTCACTATTGGCCGGGAAGGGCTGGCCAGATAGCTCAGTGGATTAAAGCACCTGTGTAGGCAGACACAGGGACCAGGCTTTGATCCCCAGCATGCTGTGCCAGCCCTGCCTCTGGGGTACACTGAGACAGCACTGGGACTGGGTGTGGTGGTGCATGCCTGTAATCCCAGCACTTCAGGGGGCTGAAAACAGCAGAATCACTACAAGTCCAATCTGTGTAGTGAGAACCTATAGAACCTGTACTAGACACATTTTTAAAAAATATTGGCCAGGGATATAGCTTAGCAGCATAAGCACCTGCCAGGCAAGTGCAAGGTCCCAAGTTTGGTCCCTGGTACCACAAATAAAATAATAAATAATTAATTAATTAAATAAAATGCTCACTATAATTTGATCATGCTTCATAATGTAGAAACATTGATCATGATTTTATTTAAAAGTTTTTAATTAATTAATTAGGTACAGGGTCAGCTGGGGCTTCTGGGCTCTCCACCACTCCTTTGGCTTCACACTCACAGCTTCATATGCTACCCTCTTGGATCCATTGCTTGGCCTTTCAGGCCTGCTTCTAAAATCTGGGAGACACCTTCCTGGAGTGTAGTGCTCACTGGTGGGCGCCTTGTTACACACAGCTGAACTGAACTAGCGTGGTGTTGGACTGCTGCCCGCAGCGTAAGAGGCAGAACTGAAGGAAGTGGTCAAGGGGGCGCTGGGGAAGCCATTTGGAGATGCTGCTGGAGCTGCTGGAAGCTGCCGGTGCTCTTGGGCTATGCAGCTGGAGGGCCTTGTCATCCTGGCTTTCCTGATGAACTTAGATGTTCTTGTCCAAGGAGGAGTTCGGGATCCTGTTGTCATTGGGGTTGGATGTAGTTCACTTTGGGGGAGCTCTGGTCTGCATCTTGAGCCTCACTTCCTGGCTCCAGAGGGGAAGATGGTGCACAGCTCAGCCTCATGGAGAAGCTTGTCACATGGGCTTTCGTGAGGGAAATTCTGATTTCCTGATCACTCAAGGACTTTGGGACCTCACTTTTGCTGAAGGTGTCTGCGGTACCTTTGGAGGAAGCTCTTGTTCTTACCGTGACTATCACTTCCAGCTCCAGTTCGGATCGCTCAACTTGCTGGCACAGATCCTTCATCCCACTGGCATCAACTTTCCAGCTTCTGCCACTGACGTTTGGGCCTTTCCAGCACAGATCTGTGAGGTGGGCCTGCATGAGACATTGTTGTAGGTTCAAGGCCTCCATCTGAACTTGAGAGAGACATTGCTGTGAGCTCTAGGTTTTCAGCTAGACTCATGGAGGCTATTGAGTGGTATCCAGGCCCTCAGCTGGAGTCTTTGGTCTTTAGTGTGTGGACAGATTTCCTGAACTCTTGTATGTTACTCTTTGGGTGATTATAAAATAATTTTATAAAATGTGTCCTATATTGTATTGTCCCCACTACAAAAACTCCAAACCATGCCACTTCCTGACCAAGCAACTCCTCAGTACTGCATGTATCAAAAACAGCATTATCCTAGCTGGGTGTGCTGGCACAGGCCTGTAATCCCAGCACTTGGGAGGCTGAGGCAGGAGGATTATTGTGAGTTCCAGACCAGCCTGAGCTACAAAATGAGCTTAAGGCCAGCCTGAACTGCATAGTGAGACCCTGTCTCAAAAAGACAAAAAAAACCCAAAAAACAAAAAAACAGCATTATGTAGATGATGCAAAGGTCTGCTGCCACCTGGAGCAGTAGCTAGGCCTCCTTCTTACTTGGCTTTAGAGGCTGATAGCCCATGAACCGAATCCTGGAGACACTCCCCTCGGTGCCACTATTTAGGAACATTGTACTCCTTGACTTCCTCCTCAGACTAAAGTCTTTCACTTTTGCAATTTTGAGGCTGCAAAGGGTGGAGCCCAGCTGCTTCCTGGGAGACCCTCAGCCATCTTTTCTATTTTCTTGTCTCTTCTGAGCAGTCAGGATCTCCTCTGCTCCATCCTTGCACTCCAGTTTTCTGGAGCTTTCTTTCTAACACAACTCATAATATTTTAAATTGTTCTGCTGAGGTCTTTGCTTTTAATTATTAATATGAATCTAGCTACCAGATACAAACCACAACAACATCCCTTATCTTTTAATGTTTAAAGCAGCTCATTAGCCTTTCTTTCTTTTTTAGGATGTTCCTCAACTTGAATTTATTTATTTCCTGATGACTGAGTTGAGATTGGGGAAGGAACACTGTCTTTGTGGTGCTGTGGCCTTCCCCGTGTATCTACTTAGCCATTATATCACTGGATTTGTCTTATTATTGAAAGTATTAGTTTTAATCTTTTGGCTGAAAAGATGTTCTTTTTGTAACTGATAGGTAATCTGGGGGAGTTGTGCAAAAATTATACAAATACTGTAAAATCCTTTCCCCCCAAACAACTTCACATGGTTTCAGTATCTATTGAAGGTTCTAACTCCAAACAATGACTTTTTAAAAAATTTATTTTATTTTATTTTATTTTTTTGGTACTGGGGATAGACCCAGACCTCGCACTTGCTAGGCAGGTGCTTATGCCTGCAGAGCTGCCAGCCCAGCTCCTGATGATGACCGTTAGGAAGGGTGCAAATGGTGAAGGGATTTTCCACCTAAATCTTGCTGCATTTATTAGCTGACATTTTAGTTTCCCTTATAGTCAAAGGAGTGCTTTAGTTTTACTTTCTGCTTTGTTCCTTGGTATCATTTAATTCATGGATTTTTATTCAATATATTAGTAAAACTTTCATCATTTTGATAAGCTTTGTATTTTTTAATTTAGCAATATATTCTAGACATCACGCTTTGTTTATATAGTGACAGAAATTCCATTCTATAGACTTGCCATAATTTAGTTGAAGAATTTCTTACATATAAACATTGTGGGGTTGAGGAGACAGCTCAGTGGCATAAGCACCTGCCTGGCAAGCACAAGGTTCTGAGTTTGATTGTTGCGCGCCTCCCGCCTGCAGAATGACATGCGACCACCGCTCCTTCCTTCACCCAGATGTCTTTATTAAGCTTCCTTTTACATGGCGTTGCGACTGCGCCGAGCACTTCCCGTCAAGCCCTTTAGTACCCTCACTCAGCCAATCCCCACTTGCCACCTGGCGTTTCCTCTTAGGCTAACAGGGAGTGCCTTGGTTAGGCAGCGCCTGTCTTTACCTTATTAGGCGATATTTACAGCTAAAGAACACGTCCGCGGAAATCCCCCGAGGCGACCTCGGTGCCATCTTAAGGCGTGGCCCTCCACTTGCTCCCCACATTTGATCCCCAGTCCAAAAAAAAAAAAAAAGATAATGTGGAATTTTTGATGTTGTGGGTTTTTTCAGATTAAAAATTCATATTTATTCGACATGTAAGTTTTTAACAGAAAAAGATGGCAATATCTTTTTTAAAAATTCGTTTTAATGAGAAAAAAGATAAAATAGCAATTAAACAGTTTCAAAACAGATTAGTGGGACAGTTACAATAATTAATACTTTGCATATTGTTGTCTTCATAGTACTTATTCAGAGGTCAAGATGCAGACATGATATCTTATGTAAACAATATTAGAACAGACCCTTCTTCTCAATGGACTAAGAGAGTAGCTGTATGTCTATCCTAACTAAGCAATATCTTTAATATACCTAATTCCAAATATTTTCACAAGCACCAAGCACAACAGTCTGCTTTTTTTATTGTTTAATCCCCTTTCAGTCCCAGGGATGAAACTCAGAGATGTATGACTACTGAGCTATACATCCATCACTTTTTTACATTTTGAGACAGGCTCCTGCTGAGTTGCACAGGCTGGCCTGAATTTGCAGTCCTCCTGCCTCAGCCTCCTGGGGCACTAGGATTCCAGACATGCACCACCATGAGCACAGCATCCAACCTTGCCATGGCACTGGGAATTCGGCGTAGGACTATTTTTACTTTAAGACACAGCTCGACTGAATTATTTAGTTGCCCAAGCTGGACTCAAACTTGCAGGTCTCTTGCCTCGGCCTCCCAGAGTGCTGGGATTGGAGGGAGGTCATTTAGGATTTTTAAAAATGTATTTAGCATAGGGTCTGCAGGGTCTTAGTACACAGATCGGAGTCATAGTGATTCTCCTGTTTTTCAGCCCCCCGAGCGCTGGGATTACAGGCAAATGCCACCATGCTCAGCCTTAGTCACTGTCTCAGCATGCTCCAGGGGTGGGACTGGCACGGCAGGCTGGGGATCAAACCCCTGGTCCCTGCATCTGTTTAAGCCAGCACTTTAATCCGCTGAGCTATTTTATTTAGGTTTTTATTTTTTATTTTTAGTGTTTTGGTTTATGATACAGGGTCTTACTATGTAGTTCAGGCTGGCCTCAAACTCTCAGTGATCCTCCTGCCTCAGTCACTACAGTGCTAGGATTATAGGCATTATTTAAGATTTTATTTTTATTTATTTATTTTTGGTTTGTTTTTGTTTTTGTTTTTGTTTTTTTGAGACAGGGTCTCAGTATGCTGTTCAGGCTGGCCTTGACCTCACTTTGTAACCCAGGCTGATCTTGAACTTCAAAATGATCCTCCTGCTTCAGCTGCCTCAGTGCTGGGGTTATAGGCTTGTACCACCATGCCCAGCTGTTCTTGATAAGGTTTTTAATCAAGAAATTTAGAGCATAAGACAACCAAGTTAAAACTTAGTCATGTGAGAGCTTTAACACTGATAATTCTAACTGAGGGAATCTGTTGAGCTCAGCTGGTAATAATAGGTCCCTGGGCTACATATTCTATACACAATTGCTCAGACAAAAGTGAGTAATAAGCATCATCCGTAAAAATAAATTAAGCTCTCGACTTTAACAGCATCTTCTTAGGAAGCTCTGTGCCATGAGAGCCAAGTGGAGGAAGAAGCGAACGTGCAGACTGAAGTGTAAAAGAAGATTAGACAGAGGTCCAAGTAAAATAATTCGTACCCATGGAGGCAAAAGGAGCAGAAATGAAGCATGCTGGGATAGGGGTGGACAATGCTGGTGCAAGTTTGGGACTGCACACTGCCTAAGAATATCTCAGTGGATTAGAACTCCGTTGCTATCTGATCTCCAAGAGCACCTCAAGGAGAGATCCACCTGGTTCAAACTAAGCAGTCCTTTGTTTATTCTTCCCTGAACCTGTAGCATTCTGGACTACTTCTGTTCTCACTTTTGGCTGACTATAAAACTTGTACAGTAAATCATCTCTTCTGTGTTAGCTGAAGAAAATAAAATTAAAGAATATGTGAGCATATACATTCAAGGGGAGTAATGCCTAATCTCAAAAGCCTACAAGGAAGTAGGGGCAAGGGACAGGGGAGTCCTTAGCACACCAAGCAGAGCCAACAAGCAGGGCTGTGGAAAAGAAGTCCTGTGCCCCAGGATGCAGGGAACGGGCCCTGGAGGCAGCCAGCCCAGACAAGTGGGTGTCAGTGCGTGAGGCGTGGAGGACAGCCTGGGTCAGGCCTCTAGTCACCACCCTGTGGGCTCCTGGGAAGACAGCGGGGCTATAAAGGGCTGGAATCCAATGAGAAACTGCAAAGGAGGCAGGAGACCTTCCTCCACCGAGAGCATAAGACCCGCATTGCCAAGGCTCCACATGTGTCCTAGGGAGGTGGACAGTGAGGGCACTGCAGCCTGTGTCCCAGGGCTCTCGGGACCCAACCCCCAAGCAGGAAACTCTGTCATGGAAGCTCTCTGCTCCAAAGAAGTAAAACAAAACAACACAAGCAAACAAGATGCAGAGCTCAAAGAGAGAGCAGGGTAAACCTTAACCCCTCCCGCTGCACTGGGCCCCCGATGTCGTACTGAGATGTGGTACACCATTCCTGGCACTGCCTCATTCCTGAGGGGCATCAGCACTGTTTGGCTATCACCCTCGTAGTACAACCTCCTCAAAATGGGTAAACAAGCACCATACAAAATAGAAGCTAGAAGGACCAGCCAAATAGCTCAGCAGATTAAAGCGCCAGCAAGCAGGTGCAGGGCTCAGAGATTTGATCCCCCAACTAGCTGTGCCCACCCCTCCCCCAGGGCACACTGAGATGGCAATTGAGATGGCATGCCCCTGTAATCCCAGCTCTTGGGAGGCTGTAAACAGGTGGATCCCTACCAGTTTGATCTAGTAGTGAGACCCTGAACACACCTATAGACCCTTCCCTAAAATACAAAAAAAAAAAAAAAAAATTGAAGCTAGTCCAAACATTGGGGCTGGGGAGATTAGCTCACAGGTCTAAGTACCTGCCTGGCAAGTGCAAGGACCTTGATTTGATCCTTGGCACCACATGCCGTGCTAGACCCTTAACCCTGGGCAAGCAATACCAGGCATGGTGACATACCTGTAATATCAGTGCTGGGGAGGCTGAGACAAGAATCACTTAAGCCCAAGTTCCTGTATCAAATAAATAAATAAAAGATTAAAAAAAGAAGCCACCATCAATTGAAGGACCATGTATTACTACACTATCCTAGCATCTCTTCCTTTTTTCAGATTAAGTTACATAATATTCATACTCTATTCTACTTTGGAACCACTACAAACATCATAGCATTAGATTCCTCTTCTTGACATAGCTCAAAAACTCAAAATAGCAAATTTAGACGTTTTTCTACACTACCACAGCAGGGTAGTTACCATGACAGGCCTACAAACTCCATATTGCCTCTTTCTCAGACTATTGTAATCTCTCCTCACATCATAGCCATCTAACAAATGGAAGCACAAAAATGAAGTCGTATAAAAATAAAGCACAAGAAACACTCTGTGTCATCATACTGGGTCTAAGCTGTATTAAAGACAAAAATCTTGGACTATCAAAGCTACATTTTATAATGTACTCAAGGAATTAACAGCTCATAAAAATAAGGGGGGAAGTAGGTAGGAAAGCCCGCACCATCTCCTCCAGCAAAGAGTTCTTCCCAGATGCCAGGTCCACAGAGGGGGTGCTCCATGGAGCTGTCTACTGGGGCTGCTGTAGGCCAGGGCTTCCACGTCTGCTTCAGAGGCACAGGGATGTTGGCTGAGGTCTGCTCAAGGGAGGCCAGCGAGCCCGAGGGATTTCTGCACGCTTCATGAGCTATGTGTCAGTGTCCTCCAGCACCTACCTGCCTCAGTGCCTCAGCGTCCCAGCTTTGTCTTCTGCTTTAGGTCAGCTGCACTTGCTCCACTGCAATTCATCCCTCAGTTCAGAGATGTTCTCCTTGATAACTTGCTTTGGTTTGTGGACAGACAACTGTAATCTTCTTTGGAGGAAAATAATCTTCTGTTTTGCAGCATCCAGAACCTTCCAGCTGCACTCATCAGCATCAGTTAGAATTGTTCCTGGTTGGTGCCTTTGATGTAATCCTGACTCACCAGAGAAGCAAAGCAAGTCTCAAATGATCACTAACTTGAGATAGAACTTCTTAGAGCCTCAGGCACTGCTGAAGAAATGAACCCTGGCCTGGAAATCCCAGCAGGGTGCCCAGGGGTCCCTGCAGCCACCCAGAGAACATAGCGTCCAGGGGAGTCTTCCTGCCTGGAGTTAATATTGTGGTTTTTTTTTTTAATATATATTTTATGGTTAAAAATGATGTATAGTTACTTATCCCAGAATAATTTTTACATACTGTGCCTGTCTTTGTAATTCAGGACAAGTGAAATCTCTGCTATGCAATTTCATTAAATGTTGCTCAGTTCCCCTCCACAGGCTTGCCCCACGTTGTATTTCCACAGACTAGCCACAAAGTGCTAGTTTCAGTGTTTTGCTGTTCTGTGGCTTAAATGTGTGCTTCTGTTATGTGGTAGAATGTGTATTCTCTTGCCATATAAGTAATTCCTGAGGCCCTAATTCATCTGAATGGGTTCTATTTAGATTTCTACTTTTCTTTTTTTTTTTTTTTTTTTTTTTTTTTTTTTTTTTTTTTTTTTTTTTTTTTTTTTTTTTTTTTTTTTTTTTTTGATTTTTTTTTTTTTTCTGGCAGAACTGGGGATTGAACTCAGACCCTTGCACTTGCCGGGGAGCTGCTTACTCTGCTGAGCCATCTCCCTGGCCCCAGATGCTTATTTTTCAGGCCCTAACTCTTTTTCTTCTAAGATGTGGTCAATCAGACAATAGAAACGACACCTCTGTGGTCACTGGCAGCAAATGTGTCCAGGCACAGCACTTAATGTACTGTATGCCTAGACACAAGAGGCCACTTACTACACTTGCACCAACGTGCAGCCTTGGCATGGACACCTGGCACAGTCCTTATGCTTTTGTCTCTGTCCTCGCAGCACCTTTCTCAGTGGGAACACGGGTACACCTTCCCTTCTGGGTAACAAGGTAAAGGAGGATCAAAGAAGTGAAGTGATTTATCCAGCCTGTAAGTGGAGAGACCACATGACCAGATTCTTAATCCATGACTCAGAAGGTAAAAAACAGTATCCAAGGCTCACCTCCCTTCTGCTACCACTTGCAAGTTCAGAAGTACTAACAGTTGTGTTCAAGTTCAATACTTCAGTAGAAGGATCCACAGAATTTGCTGAACATTTGTGTGCTCTGAGTTTCAATTTATTGTAGTGATGTTTTTTGTACTGGGAATTGAACTCAGGACTTTGGGCTTGCCAGGCAGGCTCAGTGCTGCTGACCTACATTCTCAGCTCAATTTTATTAAGGATACAGGTAAGTATCTGCCAAAGGAAGATACACATAGGGTGGCGTCCAGGTGAGTTCCATGTACAGAAAGCTTCCAGGTGTCCTGTGTCACGATGATTTAAGTCCTCCCACAAATGTGTGTGGCTATTGCGTGGTGTGTTGCCCACCCAGGAAGCTCAGCAGAACGCGCAGTCAGGTTTGGTCTATGTATAGGCTGGCTGCCTGTATGAGGGCTAGTCCCCAGGCCCTTAGAGATTAGACTGGCACTGCATTTCCAGTTTTCCCGCTGTACAGTACAAGATCAGCCTAACACGATCCGAGGTCTTTACGTTACCCAAACTTTGCTTTTTTCTTCTCTCTCTCTCTCTCTCTCTCTCTCTCTCTCTCTCTCTCTCTCTGTGTGTGTGTGTGTGTGTGTGTGTGTGTGTGTGTGTGTACACGCAGTGTAGTGTTACTAAGGGTTTACCCTAGCACAATTGTACTGAACTATGTCCCCAACCCTTGGAATTTTCAGTTGTGCTCCGTCATTCTCCCAGAGTCCTGTGCCACTGCATCTGTTTTGTTTTGGGTTTTTTTTTGGCAGCAAAGATGCACATTTATTGAAAGCAGTATGTTCTAAGGGCAATTGCTACATACACAGTGCAAAAGTTTACAGCAGCCTGCAGGATAAGAAAAATGGGGTCTTTTGTATCCAAAATTTCCACATGGGCTTTCTCCTCATGCATGTAGGAATTGAGATATTTGTCCTGCCTGAAGCTTACTTGGTTTCACACCAGGTTTAAGCTGTCCTATCAAAAGACTGGTTTGGCACTCTGCCAGATATACATGAAGAATTAAAAAGAACTTCTAATTGGTACTGAGAACAGCACACACTGAGTGGCAAAACGAAAAATAGCACTTTTATTTATTTTTTTAAGTTCATGAATTATAATTTATTTTATTTTTTTGCATGTACTCCATATTTATTGCTTTTTTAATTTTTATTTTATTGAAGTACAAATATCAATGAGACAGTTTTAAGATACCTTGACAAGATGGATTTGATAAATTAATACATTGCAAACTGTTTTCATAATGTTTTGGTATCATAGAAGGTGCACACATGATATACTTACAGACATTATTATAGATAGCATATGTCTCTTATCAGTAAATTAAGAGAGTGTAGCTGTTTGCGTATCTTTTTTTTTTTTTTTTTTTTTTGTCTTTTTTTGAGACAGGGTCTCACTGTGCAGTTCAGGCTGGCCTTAAGCTCACTTTGTAGCTCAGGCTGGTCTCGAACTCACAACAATCCTCCTGCCTCAGCCTCCCTAGTGCTGGGATTACAGGCATGCGCCACCACGCCCGGCCGTATCTTATTTTTATACCTGAATTACATCAAAGATTCAATAATTAATACTTTCTACCTTGTTATTTGACAAAACGCTGTTATCAGGCAGGACCGGATAAAAGTTCAGAAAATCTCTCTAGCAGCTGAGCTCAAAGGCCAGCTCTCTCAATTCTTCACAGCACGGTGCACTTTCCTGAGACGCGCAGATGGCAGCTGGACTGCTCGGCCAGGGCCGTCCCAGCCGAGCTCCCTCTCCGAGCCTACCTAAACTGGGAGGAAGGGCAGCTCTCCGTGACTGAAAACAGGCCTAGAGATGAAAACGGAGCGTTGCAGAAAGGAAGACGAACACAGGGGAGCTCGCGAATGAATTTAATGGTGAACATCTTAAAGAAAAAATGCAGTAGACGCTGATTATTAAGAAATCACGTCCAGTATTTTTCTGCTCATCAAACATGGAAGAAAAATACGAGTTGGAGCCTGCCTCTTGCTTGCCTGGGGTCCCTGTTTTCACTTGGGGTCCCTGTTGTTCTCTGGTTGATGGCTTTGAGGGGGCCTCCTAGGTGGCGCTGACTCTACGTTCCCAGGGCAAATCATTTTAAAAAACAAAACCAAAAAAACCCGAAGGACCAGCTGATCACTTTCTCTATCAAATTACACTTCCCCGGGAGGTAATGTTCTCATACCGATTGGCTGGGAAATTTGTGCAATAGGTGTAAGTTCATCTCTACCCACCCTCTTATCTTGGTCGTAGGACTGTGGCTGGCGGTTGGAAACCTATTCCACCCCAATCAGGACAAAGTTCAAGAAGGCTGAGGCCACTTGGAGTGTGGGAGGGGAAAGGGAGACAAATAGGGGACGGTGGTTGCACCGAACAAACCAATCCGGGCGTCTCTCCCTAGACTTTCCTGCAGCACCAGCGCTGGCTCTTCCCGGAGAAGGCCTGGGGTAGGGCGGGGTTGGAGACTGGTTGCGGGTGGGGCGAGGCAGTAGGGCGGAGGCGAAGGGAGGGCAGGGGAGACGCGGGTGCGGAGAAAGAGCCTTTGCCTTCACCCACCGCGCCTTCCCTGCTTGCGCTGAGCTCCCTTAAAAGCGAGGAAGGGGGCGGGGGAGATGGCTCAGTAGAATATAAAGCTTCCCTGGCAAGCGCAAGGGCCTGAGTTCAATCCCTGGTTCTGCCAAAACAAAACAAACAAAAAAACGAAGAAGGGAGACTTTCCTGTCTATCTCTCCCAGGCCATCGCTGCTGCCTGTTTGGAATTTCTATTCTTGTCCAACAACCTTGAAAGGAAGCCAGGGGTACAAATGGCTTATTTCCCTGTAGTTCTGGTAAAAGCACATTAACCCTCTCCCCCCAAAACCAGCTAGGATTACCAAAGCCAAGGGGTTTTATTTGCCGTATAGGAGTGCAAAAGGAAGCTATGTAGGGACAAGTAGGTTTGCAGCCCCGGGTGCATGGAAGGCTGAGGCAGGAATGTTATTGCTAGAGGAATCATGGGGGGGGGGGCGAGTAGTGCTGGTTCCAGGTTCCTGGACAAAGAAAGAGCAGAACTCTCCAAAGGAGTAAGGAGGGAAAGGGGTAAAGGCACTCCTCTTGGTGGCAGCAGGCAGTGAGAAGAGCTTATGGGAAATGGGCACATATGGGGCCTCTCAGGTCCTGGGATTATGGAAGCAGTATAGCTAAGGATTGACAGGAGATGTGGAACAACAAGGTACCTGGGCTGGCCCACATCTTGAAAAGTTATTTTTTTTTTGTTTTGTTTTTGTCTTTTTGAGACAGGGTCTCACTATGCAGTTCAGGCTGGCCTTAAGCTCACTTTGCAGCTCAGGCTGGTCTCGAACTCAGAACAATCCTCCTGCCTTAGCCTCCCGAGTGCTGGGATTACAGGCATGTGCCACCATGCCCGGCTCTTGAGAAGTTTTTGATCATGCAGTGTTTTGAAAGGAAGTGTCATGGTGCCCAAAGCCCATTGGGGTGGAGGGAGGCCAAAACCACAACGAAAGTTAAGTTGAATGCAGGCCAGGGTCATGTACTTTGGTTTGGAGTGAGCTCTCGGTGGCACAAGGTGACCTCTGTCCTTTGTCTTCCTCATGCTTGACATGGTCATCCTTGCTGTGTCTGGTTCCATGATTCTCAGGCCGGGGACTTCCTGTTGTTTCCTTGTTCCTGCGCTACCTCCTACCTCAGGATACCAGCATGACTGCATCTCTAGCCCAGTCTGAAAATACAAAAATAAAGTAGGCGGAGGCTGCACCCCAGTGGTAGAGTGCTTGCCTAACATGCCCAAGACCCTGGACTCAACCTCTGATATCAAGTTTGGTCAGAAAAGGCCTCATTTAGAAAATGACAAATAAAGACTGCAGGACCGGTGAGTTAGCTCAGTGGTCTAAAGCACCTGCTTAGGAAGATTTAGGCAAAGAGCAAGGACCGTAGTTCAATTCCTGGTACCACATGCTGCACCAGCTGCACCCCCAGGGTGGACTGAGCAGCCCACAGAAAAAAAAGAGAGAGAGATAGACCGCAAAAGCAAGGATTAGCCAGTAAAGAAAGTTTTATTCTCAGGCTGGCCTTGAACTCACTGCCTCCACCTCCCAAGTGATGAGTTATAGGTATGCGCCACCATGCCCATCTCAGTAGACGGTCAGAACTTCTGTAGAGAGACAGAGAAAAAAGCAACTCTGAATTTGCTGAGGAGCCAGGCCCTCGTGGTCGGCCACACAGCGTATTAATCCCTGAAGCAAGGAGTTTTTCAAAGTTTATTCACAGAGTGGCCAACTATGCAGATGGAAGACCTGGGCCTTAAATCCACCTTCCTGAGGCTATTTGTTGAATAGGGAGGGCCAGGCCCAGGCTCTACAGAAGCAGAGCAGGTGAAGCAAGCGGTGGTTCACACTCGTGTGGTCAATCTCAGGGCACGTCAGAGGCAAACATTCAGAAAACGGTGCTGTTGGCAGAACGGGTGAGTAACTAATACTACGTAGCTCAGCCATGTGACCTCCACAATTAGTCATTTGAGCTGGGTATGGTGGCTCAGGCTTGCAATCTTGGGGCTGAAACTGGAGGATTGTAAATTCAAGCCCAGCCTGTGCAATATAGTTTATTGACCCTGTCTCAAAATAAAAAATAAAGGGTAGTACGGAGCCCCTTGGTTCAATTTCCAAATCAGAAAAAAAAGAATCAAAGAAAGATTTTTTGAATTAAAAAAAAGTATTTTTGTTTTGTATTTATTTTTATTATTATTATTTTTTGATACAAGGTCTCACTATACAGTTTGGACTTGTAGTGATTCTCCTGTCTTGGCCTCCCTAGTGCTGGAATTATGGGCATATCCAGGGCTGCACAGCATACAGTACTGGGGATGGAACTCAGAACCGTGCGCCTGCCAGGCAGGTACTTATGTAGCCAGCTATCTCCCCAGACTTGTTTTGTTTTTTGATACAGGGTCTTGTTTTGTATTTCAGACTGACCTTGAACTCACTGTGTAGCCCAGCCTGGTCTCGAACTTTCAGAGATCTCCTTCCTCAGCCTTTCATGTGCTATTAGGAAGTCAACAACATGGGCAGTGAAGAAAAGCAGTTAGGATGTGTGAGGGACAGCTACCAAGGCCACACCAGGACTGCGAACACCACGTGGCCCAGAGAAGGCCTGCCTTGTCTGTGGAGGCGGGAGACCCGGACTCCAGTCCTGATGGACAGCCCTCGGTCCAGAAGCCGTCCTTGAAGCTGTCTGGCATTTCATCCCAGTGGAAGGGAAGCTGGCAGTATGCCGGCGTCTTGGCTAAGTCCCTGTGTATCCGCGTTTGTGCCAGTCTCCATGAATGAACAGTTGACACATCCTTTGCCCATTTGTTCCTCCTTTTCCATCTCCCTTCCCTGTGTATCCACCTCTTGGTCTCCTTCCTTTTTTTGTTTTTTGGTACATGTTTGCAGTACACGATGTTCACATTCACTGTGTGGAGCTGGTGCATGCACAGAACACATCTTCATTCCTTGTAAAATCTCCATTCCTCTCCCTCCTTCCCCATCTCTTCTCCCACTTCCCCTTTGAGAAAATCTCCCTGTTTCCTGTTATCTCTTATTTTGCTCTTTGACTTGGATTTCTTATATAAGAAAAACCATGTGATATTTAAGCTGGGGCATCATTCTTATTTCCTTGTCCTTATGGTCTCAAGGTGCATCCACTTTCCCACAAGTGACTTAAGTTTATCCTTCTTTATGGTGGAGTGGTGCGCCAGTGTGTGTTGCCTTTACCTGCGCCTCTATTGATGGACATGTGCGCTGCTTCCAGAGTCAGCTGTGCTGCCATAAACGTGTGCATGGACCACTGGAATAGGACGTCTTTAAGTCTTTGGGGAAGATGCTTAGAAGGGGAACAGCTTGGCTAAGTGGAATTTGTAGTTTCTAGAATTTCTAGTTTGAGAAACCGTCATACTGGTTGTACTACTTTCTATAGTGGTTGCACTAGTTTACATCCCAGCTAACAGTGCAGAAGGGTTCTTTTTTCCCCAGAGTCTCGCTGTATCTATTATTATAGCAAAATGCAGAACTGAAGGGCTGAGGAAATGGCTCAGTTGAATAAGCATTTCCCTGGCCAAGTGCAAGAGCCTGAGCTCTATCCCCAGTTCTGCCAAAAAAAAAAAAAAAAAAAAAAAAAAAAAAAAAAAAGCATAACTGAAGAACAGAGCAGCTTGCATTTTGTTTTAATAACCAAACTAGATTTGTTCATCAGATATTTATTAGGGTTAACCCTAATGAGATGGGTAAGGTTAAATTTGATGAAAGGCTCCCCTGTGGGCTGGCCTTGGTAGCACATACCTGTAATCTTGTGTTCAGGAGGCTGATGCTTGAGTTCCAGGCCAGCCTAGCC
Organism: Ctenomys sociabilis; assembly: GCA_004027165.1. Lineage (NCBI taxonomy): Eukaryota > Metazoa > Chordata > Mammalia > Rodentia > Ctenomyidae > Ctenomys > Ctenomys sociabilis. The sequence continues at coordinate 22,808 of PVKA01011996.1, forward strand.
TACGTAAGCAAATTCAAGACCGCCTGCACTACATAGTGAGGCCCAGTCACAGACACTGACAGAAAGGCTCACTTGTGAGCTGGTGTCAGGCTTAGAGAGAAAGGCTCTGCAAGTACTGCAGACCTCGTCTTGTTCTCAGCCAGGTATGAATCTTATAGTTTGCATATTTTGGCCTAGTAATATTTTTCTCATATTAAATTTATTTTATTTTTTGTTGCTTTTGACACAGGGTCTCACTGCTCAGTTCAGATTTGTTGTGATCCTCCTGTCTCAGCCTCCCCAGGGCTAGGATTATAGGCATACGCCACCACGCCCCAGACTCAGTGGATGGCTCAGCATGCCTGAGGTGGAGTCAGCATTGTGCTTGCCTAGGCAGGCACTTAGACCACTGGATAATCTCTGTGGCCCCTGTGCTGTGAATATTTCACATGAGATCTACCACCTCCACAAATCTTTTGAGACAGAGTCTTAATATATAGTCTAGGCTGGACTCAAACTCATAGTGAGCTTCCTATCTCAGCCTTCCAAGTGCTGTGATTACAGGTGTGCACCACTATACAACACACACACACACACACACTAGCTCAACAAGTTTTTAAGTGTACAATAGAGTATTGTTGAATATAGGTACAATGTTGTACAGCAGATTTCTAAAGTCAATTCACTTTGCTTAACTGAAACTTTGTACTCCTTGATTAATGACTCCCTATTTAGTTTTCACCATGGAAACTACTCTGTGCGTGCGTGTGTGCGTGTGTGTGTGTGTGTGTGTGTGTGTGGTCTATAACCATTTACTCAGGTTATGTAATTTCACATAATCTGGTTCTTCAAGTGTATGTAAAGATCAAATTCCATTCATGTGAGAGAACAACAACAATAAGAGACATATTAATATACAAAAAAGCACTTGAAATGTTTAAAATAGATTAAATAAAAAAAACCCACAAACCCACAGGGAATAGGAAACAACTAGCAGCTCACAAGCTACACAGAATCATTACACATATGAAAATGTATCCATTTGCATGAATATTTGAATAATGGAAACTAAAAATGAGATTTCTTTTTCCCCTCTCAGCTTGGTAAAGAGACTGATATAAAGGTGGTTTTGGTGACTCTGTAGGGAAGCAATAACAGCACAGAAATGGAAGCACCGGCAACCATTTCTCAGCACCAACTGGCAAAACCTATGAGTATCATTGACACTTTTAGCAGTTTGCATTTCAGAGGTGTTCCAAAAGTCATAAGAATACATATGCAAGTCCGTAATACACAATACCTTTTCTAAGAGCAAAAATTTCAAAACATACACATCCATCAGCCTTAGACTGACTGGTGTCTTTCATAAAGGTATATTCAAGATTGACCTGTGACTGACTTTATTCAAGAAAGTCTTTGCAGTGTGTGTAGTTAAAGTAGGGCATAGAAGATTAGCACAAATCCTGAATGCAATGATTGGTGTTCTCATAAGATGCAGCGCGAGAGCCTGGCCTGGTGGTGCACACCTGTAATCCCAGCACTTTAGGAGGCTAACGCAGGAGGACTGCAGATTCAAACTTGGCCTGGGCAATTTAGCAATTCAGTAAGACACCATCTCAAAAAACAAAAGAAAGAAAGAAAAGAAAAGAAAGTCTGGGACTATGGCTCAGTGCAAAGGTCCTGAATTCAATCCCTCAAAAGCAAAAACAAAAGAGAGAGAGAGAGAGAGAGAGAGAGAGAGAGAGAGAGAGAGAACGTAGAAACAGACACCCGGCAGTTTACATGACAGTGGTGGCTGAGGATGAAATGATGGGTCTGTAAGCCAAGGAACAGTTAGTCACCAGACACTAAAGCCCCCAAGGAAAGATTCCTCATGCCTACAGAGGCATTGGCCATCCTCGTGCCAACTTGACTTTGAACATCTGCCCCATATAACTGTGGGAGAATCATGTCTATTATTTTAGGACATTCTACAGTGATTTAGTATCACAGCCGTAGAAAAAAAGAATAGGGATTTCAATAAAAAGTGGTACATAGAAATGGCAGTGACACCTGGATCTATTCCTTTTTTGTATTTTGAGTTTTGAATTATTTATAGTTCCAATCACAAAAATAAATGAAAATATGGGAAGTAAAACAGCACTATATTTCTCTCCTTACAATTTAGCTATAGGGATTTTATTTGCTGCATTTGAAGACAAAAATAGAAGAAGGCAATTATGTTGCTTTATTTTCTATGAAAATTTGAATTGGAAATATCCCAAGAGATTTTCTAATATGACAGGCAGAATCGTGAGTCCCAAAGGTACTGTACCCTAATTTTTACAGCTTGTGAACATAACAAAGGAGAAAATATGGTTGCAGATGGAATTTGGGTTGCTAATGAATGAACTTAAAAACTTGACTTTCTTGGCATACCCGGGTGCTACTGATGTCATCACATGGATTCAGAAGTAGCAGGGGCTGCAATTCGAGCTCTGGGGTAGAATGCTTCCCTGTCCCCAGCTCCAAGAAGAAAGGCACAGGAGAGTCTGATATAAGCATCAGAAGGTACCACATGAGGAAGACCCAGCTGGCCACTCCGACTTGGGCTTTCACCGTGAAGAAAGCAGCGATAATGCAAGAAAAGTTAGGGAAAAACACACACCAATGAGATGTGTGCTAGGCAAGAAACTCATCTACTTAGAATGTTCAGTCCACTTCTCCTCTTGTAGAGGAGAGCTTGGGATCCAAGAGCAGGAGGCAGTAGAAGAATTGATACCTGACTTCAGACCTCCGGGGTTCTCCTTTTGCTGTAAAATGTGTACACAAACAACAGGAAGACAAAGTTCCTTTTATCTCAAACACATGTTGCAATCCTGGCACATTTGTTGCCTTGTTTATGGTCTTTTTTATTTTAATGTGTGTGTGTGTGTGTGTGTGTGTGTGTGTTTTGGTTGAACTGTTTTTTTAAGGGAGGTTTGCTTTTGTTTCTGGTTCAGAGGACTGTGAACCCAGGGCCTTCAGCTTGCTAGGCAAGTGTTTTACCACTGAGCCAAATCCCCATCCCCACTCCTGGCACATTTGAAACATAGTCAGTCCTTTGAAAATTTAGTGGATTAACATTTCTAAAGGGTTTCTTATTTTTTAAAATAAAGATTTTTTATGCAACTCCTGAAACCAATTTATTAAGAACAACTCTTTCACCCCTTTGAACTGGTCCAACTTGTCTCCCTTGGTGTAATTGGATTACATTTCTCATCTCAAGCTAACTCAGAGCTTTTATCCCCTGAAAACAGAGTTTCATAATAAGACAAACAAAGCATTCCTTTCCATGAATAGTGAGTGTAAATATCAAGGGTCAGTACAGAATGCAGTCCCATTTACTGCAAAGAGGAGCAGAAAGTTCACTTCTGGGCCTTGTGTTCTTCTATTATATTACTATAATACACAAAGATTAACTCAAAAGACATATATGAAATTTGGAAGAGAGTAAAAGAATCCTGAGCAAATAGCACTGGAAGAAACTATTATTTTTATTAATACAAGAAGAGCAGGCTGGCGAGATAGCTCAGCAGACTAAGTGCCTGCTCAGGCAAGTGCACAGGGACCTGGGTTCGATTCCCAGCACCATATGCCCCCTGGAGTGTTGAGCCTGCTACTGAGTCCAGGCATGGTGACGCATGTAATACCAGTGTTGGAAAGCTGAAAATAGGAGGATCATTATGAATCCGAGCTGCATAGTAAGACCCGGTACCAAACACATAAAATTAAAAAAAGAAAAAAGCAAACCTATTCAAAAGACCCTGGCTGCTTCCCATTTTATTGTTGTTGAATCAAGATATATGATCAACATCAATTTATTGTAATATTTTGTTACTTTTCTTTATTCAATATGCAGCATTAGTGATACCAAATAGGAACAATGACTGTCATGTTAGGCTCTAAAACCAATTCCACGATGTCATTCAAAGAGTTTGGGAGAGGGCCAGGGATGCAGCTCAGTGGCACAAGTTTCTGCCTGGCAGGTGCAAGGTCCTGAGTTTCCTGGTGCCAAATAAATAAATAAAAAGAGTTCAAGACACCTGGAGTATCAATATTTCTACTGTCTTTGAGTCTATAATTTAAACTCTCAGTTTATAAGTGGAGATAATTCAGTTGCCTGAAAGCAGGTCCAAAATAAAGTGTGAAAATTATTCATGGACACTTTTTTTTTGTATTTTAGGGAAGAGTCTACAGGGTATTCAGGATCTCACTTGTAGATCGGACTTGTAGTGATCCACCAGTTTACAACCTCCCAAGTGCTGGGATTACAGGCATGTGTCATCACACCTAGTCTCAATTACTGTCTCAGTGCCCCTGGTAGGCCTGGGGATGGAACCCTGAGCCCCTTTGCCTGCTTACAGCTCTTTAATCCGCTGAGCTATTTGCCCAGCCCTATTCATGGACTCTTGGTGCAAAAGGAAAATCTTGAGTGAAATAGGTAGTAGCACGAAGGAGACACACAGCAGTGAAGAGCTGTGACCGCAGCCACGGGAGGCACCTGCCTTCTCTGGCAGAGCTAGAGGGGTGCCCTCTGGCCAAGGGCAAATTCTTAATTTTGTCTACCCCATCCTTTAAAAAAAAAAGAAAGAAAGAAATAGAACATTTCTCAGAACTTTCCCTTAATCTTAGTCATAGAATTGGGCAGGTGTTGGGCCTGGCCATAAATTCATCAAGCAGAATCGCCTGTGACTGGTTTATATTATCAGGGTTTCTTCCAGCCAAAAGGAAGGATAGACAGTGAAGGAAATCTGGAGTCTGCCACAAAAGAAGAAAGGGAAAGGGCTGGTTAGGCAGGAAAGCTACAATACCTGTGGGAACCAGGAAAGAACCTTTGTATTGCCACTCAATTATCGATAGTAATTAAGCATAGGTTGAAAAGGAAGGCCCATTGTTGCCCTGCTTAGCTACTAAGAGACAGCACGAGCAAAAAAGTGTCCAAAATGTAACTACCTTTTTCTCAAGCCTTTCTCTACCCAGTCTTTCCAATCATTTTCCCCCCCTCTTGGTTTATTGTAAAACAGTGTTTATGATATAGCCTAAATCTGAAACCCTTAAAGATTTTTTGTACTTTATGTTGGTATGTATGTATGTATGTATGTATGTATGTATTTATTTTGTGGTACTGGGTATTGAAATCAGGACCCTGAAGTTGCCAGGCAAGTGCTTATTCTACTGAGCTATCTCCCCCCCCCCATTTTTATTTTTTTGGAGACAGGGTGTCACTATGTAGTGCAAGCTGGCCTTAGACTCCCTTAAAATTATTCACATTTTTATTTTATTTTTATTTTATGTATTTTGTACAGGATCTTGCTATGCAGCTCAGACTCATAGTGATCCTCCTGTCTCAGCCTACCCAACACTGGTTTTTTGGTAGCTGGCTTAGGTGGGTCCGCAGCATGGCTGGGACAGCACTCAGTACCTGGGATCGATCCTAGGTCATTGCACATGCCATGTAGGCGCCTAGACCTCACATTTTTGTTTTTATTTTTTGTATTTTAGGAAAGGGTCTACAGGGTGTACAGGATGTTCAGGGTCTCACTACTAGTTCGGACTCATAATGATCTGCCTGTTTACAGCCTCCCAAGAGCTGCATTACAGGTGCGCGCCATCATGCCCAGTCTCAATTGCCATCTCAATGAGTTCGGGAGGTGGGGGGTGGGGTAGGGGAGTTGGGGGGCCGCACGGCAGACCCGGGGATTGAACCTCCGGCCCCTGTGCCTGCTTGCAGGCGCCTTAATCCACAGAACCATTTGTATTCACATTTTTAAATTTTACTTTTTTTGTGTGGCTGGCTCAGCCCACCTGGGGGCAGTACTGTGGTGGTATGCGGTGCCAGGATCGAACGATGGTCCCTGTACACGTGCCTAAGCTTGCCTAAGCAAGCGCTTTAGACCGCTGAGCTATCTTGCCAGCTCAAATTTTACATTTTTTTCCAAGCAAATTCCAACTTTTCAAAAGTTTTAATTAACATGAAAGTGAAATCCACTGAAAACGGATTCCAGGAAGCCAGTTTTTTGTCTTCTTCAGTTCTTTCTTGTTAATACAGGTTTGCAGCACACGTTTACTCGCCTCTGGCAGAGTTGGCGCAGGCGCACCACACATCTGTTCTGTTCTCTTCCGTTTCCAGCTCCTCCCTGCGCTCCTCCCCAGCCGTGGTAATGAGTGCTTAGTGGTGCGCCGTGCCATCCGTTTGGCCCAGCGCCCTCGAGTCATCCCGACGTCCTAATCGCCGGCAAATGCTACTGCATGCCTCTAAATTACATCCGGTCAGGCCCAGGTGTGGTGTGGTGCGGAGCTAGAGAAGGCTGACCTCCCCGCCTTGGCCCGAGACCCAGCCACACACCAGGACCCGAGAGGCAGGGGTGTCTGGAAGCAGCACCCCCGGTGTGCAGAGGACAAACAGGCGAGGCGCCAGTGAGGCATGCGTGGCCATGGGAACTGAGTTTGGATACGCCCCAAAGGGGACTTTTTCTTTTTCGGTACCAGGGATTGAACTCAGGACCCTAAACTTGCCAGGCAGGCACTTATTCTACTGAGCTAGTTCCCCAGCGCCCAAAGAGGCTATTTGGTTGCGAGTTTTTTATTATTGGCTATGCCTAAAAATAAACACTTCCGGGACGAGGAGGGCCAGTGAGAAGTGATTTTGTTGTTGTTGTTGTTGTTTTAATGTATTTAGGACAGGGTCTACAGGTCTACAGATAGGACTTGTAGTGATCCTCCTGTTTTCAGCCTCTCAAGTGCTGGGATTATAGGTGCCTAGTCTCAGTAGCCATCTCAGCGTGCCCTGAGGCCGAGGCCAGCACAGTACGCCAGGGCTCCAACCCCAGCCGCTGCCCTCTACCTAAGCAGGTGCTTTAGTCCGCTGAGCTATCTGGCCAGAACTGATTATTTTGGATAGGCCTAAAAATAAACACACTTCTGGGATGGGGAGGAGGTCAGTTTCCAATAGGGCTGGTACCTGGTCAACAATGCATGCTGGTTTATTTTGTGGCTGCTCGATGGTCAAGTCCTTGGGGTACCAGGTAGATAATGTGAGGCATGCGATAGAGATGATATTTTGAAAATTTTAAACCACCGTATTGTTTTCCTCTTCAATCACATTCTGTGGTACCATCCTATTTCCAAGTTGGAGCTAGCAGACATTGTGCCCCAGGAAAGAAGCAGCTCTTCATACCCCACGCCCACCCCCAAAACGAAGTAAATGCTTTGAATTGGAGAGATGATTTCTTGAGGCCTTAGCATGGGATGACCAGCAGTCCTGCTTTGCCTGGGATGGCCTCACCCACACTTGTACGTGCCACGTTACTATTAGGAGCATTCTATTTTGCCCTCAAAATATTCCGGTTTGGGCAATGAATTACTGAGTTACGCATTTTAGATAATAATGGGTTTCAAAACCTTTTACTTAAGAAAGACTTTCTAAATATTTTTAGCATTCATTTAGAAATTCAGCGTTTATTTTCACAAAATGACTGTGGGATTTTTACTATAGAGCTAGGGGTGTAGCTCCGTGGTAGAATTTACACTTATATACACAAGGCCCTACACTCAATTGATCAACACACACAGACACACACACACACACACATCACACTGCAACCATCACCAGTCTAGAACCAGAATGGACACTTCTGAGGCCACATGGTCGGTACAGCCCTTGCCACTATGGCCTGACCTCAACAACCAAATGCCTAGGGCCTTCGCTGCAGTGGAACGGCAGGAAAGGGAAGGAAGAGAATTTAGCAGGGGGACAGAGAACCAGGCGCGTCAGAGGAGGGCAGCCTGGAGAAGGAGTGGGAGGCCTGGGGGTAGCTAAAGCCTCCTCCTGGAAGTTTCTGGCATAGGTGATGAGATCTTGGAGCAGCCTGCTGAGCCTCTGACAGGTGGGAAGAGTCCTCTGGGCTGCGGAGGTCCCAGCTCTGTCTTCTTATGAGTGCCCTGAAGTGCTCTCAGGCTGTGCTGAGCACATGGTCTTTCACTGGATAGAGTTTTCCTTCTTCTGTTTTGTTATGTTGGAGACAGGGTCTCATTAGGTAGCCCAGGCTGTCCTTGGAGTCACTTCCCAAGTGCTGGGATTACCATCACACTCAGCTTGACAAGTGTTTCTTGAACATAATGTTCTATTGAGGCAGGAGAGTAGGTGTGGCCAGCCAACTGAGCAAGTCTGCACAAGCAGTCAGCTGTGGAGATCAGGACCCACATGCAGAACGTAGCTCCCAAGCTCTGCACTGGGGGCCAGTCAGAAAGTACTGTCTTCTATCCTTGGTGTAAAACCAAGCAGAGTTTTCATAGGATAGACTAGTTTTGAAATCAGCCTGAAGGATGAAGGGTATAAAAACATTTGCCATAAATCTTGTGCTCATTGTCAGCTTCTCTCAGTGGCCTGTTCTCTCTCTTCGCAGTGTGTATTTCTTTTCCTACCTCTGCTTGGCCTGCTCTAACTGAACAGAGCATACTTCTATTCCTACTTTAATAAATGCAAATCCTGGCTATTGCAGGTGTCTTGTTCAGTTCTTTGTTCAGGACACCAAGAACTGGGAAAGAATCCCTAAAAAGAGCCTATAGGAGCCCAGAACCCGGTAACCTATTACCACATCACTTTTCCTTGTGCCACGGGTTTCTAAGTGAAAGCCATCTCAGCTGGTCCTGGGATACGTACCTGTCATCTCAGTGCTCTGGGAAGCTAAAAGTTATTTAAAAGAAAAAAGAGGGGCCAGGGATATGGCTCAGTGGAATACGTGCTTCCCTGGCAAGCCCAAGGGCCTGAGTTCAATCCCTGGTTCCGCAAAAAAAATAAATAAATAAATAATAAATAAATAAAAGAAAAAAGAACAAAACCAAAACAGACCCTCCAAAAATACCTGGGGGAGAGACCAGCAATGTTTAAAAACTATTATAATTTTAATTTTAATAATTTAAAAAGAAAAAACATCATAATTTTTCTCCTCCCTGCTAAAACTCATTTTGTGACTTCTCATTTCTATTAATAAGAAAATGCTTTTGACTGTATGTGCTAGGAATGTGGTTATGGTTGTTTAATCAAGTAAAGGTTTACATCTCTTAGGATCATTGTCATATTTTTGAGTATTTTTGGTGCTAGGGCTTGAACCCAATGTCTCTCACATGCTGAATGTGTGCTCCACCACTGAGCTGCACCCCCGCCAGCAGTGCCATCTTGTGGGAAGGACCTAACTGTATAATGTACCCCCACTTGTGGTTCTGCACCCCAAGGTTTCAGTCACTCTTGGTCAACTGTGGCCCAGCAATACCAGACAGAAAATTCAGAAATAATGCATAAGTATTAAGCTGCATATTGCCCGCTCATCTGATGAAATCTCAAAGTGTCCTACCTGGGACATGAATTGTCCCTTAGTGCCTCTGAGCTGTCTGCACTACATTAGTCATCCAGTAGCTGTCACAGTTGTCACAGAGCTGTGAAGGTGTCCGGTGCTTGTGTTGAAGTAACCTCTCTCTCTCTCTCTCTCTCTTTCTCTCTCTCTTTCTCTCTCTCTCTCTCTCCCCTCTCTCTCTCCCTTCCTCCCTCCCTTCTCCTTCTTTCTTTCTTTTCTTCCTTTCATTTTTTTCTTTTTTTGAGACAGAATCTTGCTATGTATTCTAGGCTGCCTTGAACTCACTGGGTAGCCCAGGTAGGCCTCAAATTTACAGGCTTGTGCCCCATCCCACCTCCAGGGTCCTTTCTTTTACTTGCCCCAAGGTGCATGAGTGGAGATCCTGCCACCTGAAGAAGTCAAAGGGAAACCCTGAAGTGTTCCCTTTAAATAAAAGGATGAAAGTGCATGAAAGTATTTAAAAGACTACAGTTGCTGAACTTTTACTATAGTATATTGTTATAATTGTCCTATTTTATTATCAGTCATTATTGTTAATTTCTTCCTTTGCCTAATTTGTAAATTAAACTTTTTATTAGGTATGCATGTGGAGGAAAAACAGTATATATTGGGATTGGTACTATACATGGCTCTGGGCATCCGCTCATGGCTTTGGAAGTATCCCCAGTGCATACGAGAGACTAGAGAGACTACTGTATGAGGGTGGGAAGGATGTGATTCAGCTCACCTTTAGGGAATTTAATGATCCTAAGTAAAAGGTGTCCTTTTGTATCATTTGTCTCAACTTAAGCATCAGTTTTTGTACCATTCCTAAAATCTTCACTGATGATATTTTTAAAACAATTCTACCACAGGATGAGGGACCCCCCCCCCAAGGGTACTCTTAATACAGGAGGCCATCATCACTTTACAGAGAACCAATCAGAAAAGTGCTATTGTGGCCCAGTCAAAAACTTGCTGTAAATCTTTCACTTAAACCTGTGCTGTTCACAGGACAAATCAGAAGATACTCTTTTCAATCCCTCATCTGCATATAAGCATAGCCAATCTCTGATCCTTCCTTTACATGTAATGGGAAGCCAAATGCATTTTTTAAATAAGCCAGTTTATACATGGCCTGACGCTAAGTATGTTTTTGATAGGCTGACTTTCTAAATGCCTTATTTGCATGAAAGAAAAATAACTAGGTGTTTTGGATACAAAACACTCCCCTAGCTTTAGGGCCTCTGTGAGCCTTTTGGTCTGCCCACTCTCACTTTGTGAAGCGTACTTGGGACACCAGGAACCTGGGAGGACGCCCCTCAGCACTCGTAACAAGAGTTTTGATCTGTTTTGTTCTGTTCAATCCATAATCCCAAGAGCTGGATACATACTAGATAAATTTGTTGAGAGAATGGACAAATGAAGTACATATTTGAAGGAAATACTTAAAGTAATCTCAGAACTCTTGTCACTAAAGAAGGTGTGTTAGTTGAGACATTGTGTCAACTTGGCTGAATCAGCTACTGCAGTACTCAGCATGGGGGCCCAGCTCTGCAGGTGGGCAGGACCCAGGAATTGAGTTCGGCTTCCTGCCTCCCTGCTTTGCTTCTGGAGAAGTCCCAGGCTTCAGAGGAGCTTGCTCCGCACAGCGCCTCTTGGGAGGAGCTATGACCTTCGTGGTAGAGCTCTGGTCTTCGTAATCAGAGTAGAAGGAAGAGAGAGGCTTGATGGTCGCCGCAGCTGCTGCTCTTGCTGCTCTTCCTCTGCTCTTCGTTGTTTTCTGCTGCATGAACTGCTGTCGTTTGCCTTGGTGCCAGTGGAATATGGACCGAACCCTCCAGTAACTGTGAGCTAAATAAACCTTCCCTTCCTTCATTTTGAGCCTCCGGTATTTATCCTAGCAATGAGTAAAAAAGTAACTAGGACAGAAGGTAGAATTTTAAAACAATTCTACCACAGGATGAGGGACCCCCCCCAAGGGTACTCAATACAGGAGGCCATCATCACTTTACAGAGAACCAATCAGAAAAGTGCTATTGTGGCCCAGTCAAAAACTTGCTGTAGGTATTAATGATGAAAATATGGTTTTTGAAGTACTATAACAAGCATACCTGGTTTAAATTTTTTGCCTTATATGATTTCAGTTGTACACATGCTATATTATTTTAGATAATACGCATATACAACTTGGGATGATTTATTGTAGTCAAAAAATTTTATATATCTATTGTTTTGTCTATAGTGCCTTTTTGTGCATGATAAAAGGACCTGTTTTCTACTTATGTGACAAATTTTCAGTGTAGCACACAATATTGTTAATTATAATCCTTCACTGAGTATCTTATATAATTCCAAGCATGTAGCTTTTGACCTGGCATCTCCCATTTTCCCACTGTGCACCCTGCATGTTCTCTGTCTATTGGTTCCTCAACGGACACATAGGCTGTTTTCCTGGTTGGTGATTGCACATGATGCCACCATGAAGATAGAAACGCTGATAATCTCAGGGGTCGATTTTGCGTCTTATATACCCAACAAATGCATTGCTGAGGCTTATTTTAACAGGAATTAGTGAGACAGAGTTAGGATCGTACTATGTAATAAGGATAGCACCTCCAAGATGAAGTCAAGAAGCCCAAGAAGCAGTCTGCTGATTCACGACCCTTCTGGGGATCTTACAGAAACTCCTTCCAGGGTCCTGTGGCTGCAGGGGACCTACAAGAGCATGAGCAAGTGGGCCACTAGCTCAAGTACGTTGGGACTGCGTAGATACTGCGTGAGTGCTGAGAAAAAGTACAAGACAGGTAAAAAAGAGAAATCATAATTGACAGCTGTTTCTCATAAAGGCTGGGAATGTAGCTCAGCTACTCAGTGTGTATGCCTGGGAAGCACAAAGCCCTGAGTTCACTTCTTGGTACCAAAAAGAAAAACAAAAAAACAATTATACTCATGAAAAGACTGCAACATGCAGGAGCCAGCTAAAGTTGAGGTCCTCCACTGACTGAGTTAAAAATACAAGACCGTGTACAAGGTCCTGGCAGGGGAGTTATGGGTGGCCAGGAAAGGGCCAAGCCAAAGAGGGAGTCAGATCCCATAAAGGACGCACTAAAGAGCAAGGCCAGAGGCTGTCAGATTGGTACAATTTTCTTGCCCAGAAGCAAGACAGTCACACCTCTCTATGAATGTCATTGTTGTGCATATACTGGAAATTTTGGTACCATGGTCGCTATTGAGAGCAATCGCCCTAAGTAAGGAGTCAGACGGGGCCATCCTTCTCTGGCCCCCTCCCAGGGTCATTTCCCTGGAGGCTGTCCGCATCTGCTTTACAATAAAGGGTCTTTTGTGCTTTTACACTATTGATAAGTCCCTTTGTTCTGCCTTTGCCTAAGAAGTCCTACTTGTTCTCTTTCTGGAGTACCTGAAAGTTCTTATTCTGAGACAGGGGTCATCAAGTGTCACACATAGAGGTGGGTGAAGCTTGGGCAAAGACCCAGCTAGTGATCAGTACTACATAGACAGGGCCTAAAATGTGTGTGGCCTCCTGAGGGGTAGAGATTAGAGTGCTTGCCCAATGGCCAGCACTCCCTTCTAAACCCCTTAGACTGTTTAAATAAAGCAGTCACACACAGGATGCTGTGGTTCAATACCCAGATCCTCAAGCCTTACCAGACCTGCCCTGAAGGCATCCTGAACCAGCCGCCCCCCCAAAAAAAAAATCTATCTGAACCCCTTAGAAACCCCTAGACAAAGAACCTTCTTGGGCGGTCTGCTCAGCATCCCTCTTGGCTAGCAGGATTTTAGTTCCTTGTATTTATAGCTTTTAGTTTATTTGCTTGTACCCTATCCATCCAGTTTAATTCATTCTTCATCATCATGGGACACAACTCCAGACTGGGTTATCAATGTGGTAGTTATATTGAGGACTATGTATTGTTTTCCACTGTCCTAGTGAATTCACATTCCCACCACAGTGTAGGAATGAATAGCCTGAGTTCAGAATCTTGCATATGACAGGTATCATTGTCCAGATGATTAAATATGCAGCTAACTCAGAATTATGCAAAATTCCAGTCTCTGGAATTGATCAGACCTGGACTGATCCCTATCAATCTTCAGGTCTGAAAAACACCACCACTCCATTTCAAAGACAATAATCTCTTTGTAGTTTGTGTCACTTGGGTTTCACTTAGTTCTGATGTACTGGGAAAACTTCAGGGCAGTCTTGGTGGCATCCCCTGTGACACATGTGCAGGAGGTTTACAGAAAACTGCATCTTTCCTGACAACAATGAGGGTCACACAAGAGAAACTAATTTGTGGAAAGAGAAAGAGGAGGCAAAAGGGCAAACACAAGAGGAGTCCTAAGAAAGAGGAGGAGGACACAAATGACAGCAACCCAAGAGTGCATTACCACTCTGTTCAGAGTACCCAGGCACACAGCCCCACGCTCCTCCACACTTCACACTGCGCATGCGCAGTCTCTGCGTTGTGTGCCACATACTTCCTGTCTCGTTCCAGTCACTTCCCAGGGTGGACGGACAAGGCCCCAGCTACTGTAGGTGTCTGTCCACTCCTCGGAGATGGTGCCTCCGTGAAACTGACATGGTACAGGAGGGAGCTTTTCAAAGTTCCCTGTCTGTGTCTTTCTGGTACACACCAGTTTGAAATACAGGGACTCTGTGACTCTGTGACAGCAGCAGGAATACTCCAAAGCCATAGGATGGGGGGAAGCCAAGACTGTAGGAAATGGGCCTGAGGGAACAGAAGCCCTCATACCCTGTGGGAAGTATTTAGATGTCATAAATCAAAACACAGCTAAACAAAATATATCCCATCTTCCTGTCTCAATGAGTGCCTTTTAGGGATCTGAAGACAGGTTATTTCACATTTGGAATTCTCAAATTCTGCCTGCTACTGGCCTTTCCTTCTCTCCCCACCTCTGGTCCTTGTCACACTGGGAGGGACCTCTGATCAGCTTTGGGAGCACAGTCCTCACTTGACCTATTCACAACACCCAGGCTCTTTAAGCAGGGGATCCTCGGGTCTTGGATATTTCCTCAATGTTTTAAAGCACGGTTCTCAACTAGGGGTGCATAGGCACCATCTGCAGATGTTTTTCTTGTCACAGTCTGGAAGGTGTCATAGGTTGAGGATGCTACTAGAATATGATGAGAAGAGGCCAGGAATGCCACTAAACCTCCTCAGGAAGGACTTATCAGCCCAACATGGAGGAGGTGAGAGGACTGGATTTAGGAGGATAAAAATACTGGTAAGCACGATTATCACAGGGTTAGCATTTCCATAGTCTTGTTCTAGGAGCTGCAAGGGTACATGGGTGTAGCTTCTCAGCTGCACTGATTCTGGGAGATGTCACCCGAGGAGGGACAGAACAGGGCCTTTAGCTGAGTGTGATGGAGCATGCCTATAATCCCAGCACTTGGGAGGCTGAGGCAGGAGGATCATTGCAAGTTCAAAGCCAGCCAGGGCTACAAAGTGAGCTCAAACCCAGCCTGAACTGCACAGTGAGACCCCATCTCAAAGATACAAAAAAAAAAAAAAAAAAAGAACTGGGCCTGTAAAGTGTGGGGCCAGTCCTGGCACCTGATGTGGAACTTGGAAGGACGGACACTCAAAAGGTCCCTCCTGCTGGGCATGGTGGTCCATACCTGTAAGCCTAGCACTTAGGGGAGGCTGGAGGCCAATCTGAACCAATGGTGAGACCTTGTCTCAAAAAAAACCAAACTGAACCAGAGCACACAAAACCAGAGTGTCTCCGGTCTGCAGTACGCAAAGCCCTTCCCTGGCCAAGGACTGTCCACTCTTCCTCTGAACAGCCAGAGCTGTAGCTAACTATCGGAAGGCAGTTGTTTGTATCCATGAGCTGCATTCTTGGCAAATTTACAATAAAGTGAAATCTGCTGAACTTTCTGGAAGCCAAAGAAACTTCAGCCTTGGGCAAAAGCACTGTGGTTAGCATTGTTACATAGGTAACTGTTTAGCATGTAATTATCTGTAGAACACTAGTAAATACAACAGGCAAATTATAAATGTGCGCTCTTCGGGCTGGCCAGATAGCTCAATGGATTAAAGTGTTGGCCCCAGCCCCAGATGGTGACTGAGACCAGAAATAGTGACTTACTGTAATCCTACTGCTTGGGAGGCTGAAAACAAGAGGATCACTGTGAGTCCAATCTGTGTATTGAGACCCTGTACTAAACACATTACATAAAAAAATACACACACTTCTTAGAGCCAGCATGTTATGTGAATTGCTTACCTCTGATACATTAGAATTCCATGGTCTACATAGATAAATAATTGAAAGGGTACCCCAAAGGTGGCTGAAGTAGTTTTTTGTTCTTGTTTCACAGTGGGTTTGATTTAGACTTTGGTACCCTGTTTTCCTCAAAACTAAATCCTTCTGGATGTGGTGGTGCGCACTGGTAATCCCAGTACTGAATTTGAGGCACAACACATGGTAAAACCCTATCTCAAAAAGACCTCACAAAATGAATCCTGCCTTCTGAGCTGTAGGGGGCATGTGGATTGTACTGACAGCTGCTGAGACAGGCACTTTAAACATGACAAAACAAATGAAACAGAAATCCTCAAGGGTGGTCCCAGGGCAGCCCCTCTCTGGGGTCTCTTTCTCTGAATTTGTCCTGTGTTGGCCTTTTCCCACCTTCTTCTTGGAGTAAGGTCTTGTCCCCAGCCTGCATTTCACAGGGCACAAGGAATGCCATCAATACAGAGGTACTTCACAGGGAACAATTCACCAGTGCAACTCCTGAGGCCTCACCCCAGACCTTGGGAGCTGGGGCACTGCCACCTGCCACTCCAGGAGCTCCTCAGGCCTAGCAGCATGTCCTGCAGGTTAGTAACCTACTCTTAATCAGAAAACAGTGGGCCACTTGTGCGATTACCCTGATACCCCATGGGATGCAGGGTGTATGTTCTCCTCTCCTCATTGTCCTGTGGGTTTAAAAAGCCTGATGCACATTCACTGTAACAATAGTTCAGGGACAGTGTATTTTGCACTCTGGAGAGGTATCTCTGATCGGCTTTGTCTTTCTAGACACTGCTGAGCACACGTGTAAGCATGTTGATCCTTTTATAAACAAACAAAAAAAACCCCAAAAACAGTCACGAAAAGTTTGTACTGTTTGCTCATTTCACGATGTGTTTTTAAAATGTTTTTCTTGAAAGATTAAAGTTTCCTCTGTTGTATGGAGCTGGAATAAATTATTTAACCATTCTATCCTTGTCCTTGAGTGTGTGGCCTTAGCACAAATAAAAAGAAAAAAAAAAAAATGCAGGAGGCACAAAAGTCAATCGGGGTTATTTTGGTATCTTGTGCCTTGGCCAGAAAACAAAAGAAACCCCCCAAAACCAAAATCATGCTAACCAGACGAGAAATTCCGCGTACCAAGAACTAAGAAAACTGCAAAGAAAGCCAGAGTTGAAAAGTCTCCATTTTAAACACCATCAGACAATCTAAAACAATAAAAATGAAAAACACAAAAGCATCCATCTCGATGGGTCTTGAGGCAAATGAAACGAGATGACCAAACTCAATCCTAATTTGTTACATTTCTGTAAGAAGCGGCTTCAGACCTCATCTTCCCGGTTTTCGTGGGTGGGATCAGCGGATTACACGTTTTGGAGGCAAAAGTTCGCTTTCCGTGGCCTGGGCTTCTAGAGCTTTCCCAGGCGAGGTACAGCGGTCTGCGTCGGGGGCGGGTTCCCCACGCGGCCCTTAGCCCCGCCCCCGCGCAGCACTCATCCCGAAGCCGCCATTGGAGGGGGCAGATCCCGCGGGCGGCGATTGGTTCTGGGCCAGGGTGGGCGGGCGCTGGGGTCCGGCCTATAAAGTAGCCGAGCGGGGCGCAGATCGATTTGCTCCGGTGTGTCCTGCAGTGTCTCGTATCTCCAGTGCGGTCTTCGGCCACTGACGGGCCCGCGCACCCCACGAGTCATGGCGACCAAGGCCGTGTGCGTGCTGAAGGGCGACGGCCCGGTGCAGGGCACTATCCACTTCGAGCAGCAGGCAAGGCCCGGGGCGGAGGCCCGCGGCGGCGGCCGCCCGCCCGCGCACCTGTGTCCCGGGCGCGTCACGGCCCCGTGGCCCAGCCGCCCCCGCTCTGTGGCCGCGCTCCCCACAGCGTCCCCCGCGTGCGCCGGTTCGGTGCTGAGTCACACGCGGCCGGGCGGGGCAGCAGGGCTGGGCCGGAGCTCTCGGGCCTCCCGGCGGGGGCGCAGGCCCGGGCGGGGGTGGTGCTGGTCTGGGGCTTCGGCCGCCGCCTAGGCTAGAGGGCGGACGCCTTGGGAGTTGGAGGGCTGCGCATGGTGGGTTCGTTTTTGCTTATTGCTGCGGAGGACCCTGGGGAACCTGAGTGGCGCAGTTCGATTTCCGGGGCTGAGGAGCGCCGCAGGGCTCGCGTCCGTTATCCTCTGGGGCCGCCTTTTGGGCTTCAGTGCCCCGTACCGATCAGACCTGTCGGAACCGTTTACGTGCAGCCCTGGGAGTAGCAGTGGTTTTTATGCTGTATAATGATTGTGAAGAACTGACTGCAGAGATCTTGTGTGGCGCTTCGCGGGAAAGTGCTGGGCTCTCCTGTTCTGTGTCATGGTTAGGCTCAGCGACAAAGAAGGTGGCCTTGGACACGCATCTTTTTCCTGTTTGAAGGCTCCTCAAGTCAGACACCTTAATGAATCCTGGAGGATTTTCCAAGGCTGAGATTGTCCCCCTTGGGACCTTTTAGGAAACAGATTCCAGGCCCCGGCCCCAGACCAACTACAGAAATACTTGTCTCAGTGCATCCGTTACAGTTTTATTTTTAAAATATTTTTTAAAGTTTCCAAAGTGGTTTTAATATGTATGTAGGCTTGAGACCTGTGTACAGTGGTGAGGTGTGGAGTTTGGAAACTGCCGGACCAGAAGTTTCCATTATATGGAGCTGACAATTAAGTTTCCTTTAATTGGTCTCTCCATATTTTGGAAAAAAAGGTATATTTTTGCATGTGGCTAAATTTTAGCGCTTCGTTTGTAAGACTTGCTACTGTTCCTTTTTTCTCTTCACCACGAAATTCACCAGTACTGGTCAATCCTGGGTGACTTTAGAATTGCACTACCAGTAGGCAAGCTGCTGAGACAGTTAAAGACAAATTTTAATTTTTTGGTGTAGGATATTGAACTCAGGGCCTCATGTGTGCTCTGTACTGCTAAGTTATACTGTTTACCTTAGGTTTTCTGAACAAGTCTTAGGAAACATTTCAAGCATGTCCATTGGCGGTAATGTTGCAGATTATGTACATTTCAAGGAAGGTATTTGTGATAAGACTGTCAGCAGAATGTTAGTGGAGTGGCGGACTGGCGGGAAGTTTTGTTACACGCTGTCTGAAAGAATATTTAATATATGAATGAGCAGAAACAGCTTTCAAGTCTCTTCAGTTTCTTCAAGGGAGAACTGATATTTGAGTTTTATTTTTTAATTGGTCTCCAAATTTTAGAAAAAGGGAGTATATTTTTGCATTTGGCGAAATTTTGCAGTGCTTCGTTTGTAAGACTTGCTGCTGCCCCTTTTACTTCTTCACCACACAATTCACCAGTACTGGTAAGTCCTGGTGGCTTCCGAGGACCCCGTCCCTCTGCCTCATGATGCGTGTGAAGCCCTGCTGTCTGGTTGCGGGTCCCAGAGAGCAGCTGGCCTGGGTCTTCAGCTCGTTTCCAGACTTATTTGTGCCCTTTGTTCTTCATGAAGACCTTTGGATAGTTCAGCATTATAGCTATGCAGGTTGGCACATGCAGTTCATTAGTTATAAATAAACTCTTGGTTTGGCCTGATAAGTGTTTAGAATTTCAGATTAGCTGCACTTTTTTTTTTTTTTTTTTTTTTTTTTTTTTTTTTTTTTTTTTTTTTTTTTTTTTTTTTTTTTTAATGTCTTTGAGACAGGGTCTCACTATGCAGTTCAGGCTGTCCTTCAGCTCACTTTGTAGCTCAAGCTGGTCTTGAACGCACAACAATCCTCTTGCCTCAGCCTCCCAAGTGCTGGGATTACAGGCATGTGCCACCACGCCCGGCAAACAACACAGTTTAGTTGTTTTTTTTTTTTAATTTTTCTGGTTTATTTATTTATTTATATTGTTTTTTGTGGTACTAGGGATCGAACTCAGGACCTTGTGCTTGCCAGGCAAGCACTTATTCCACTGAGCTATCTCCCCAGCCCAGCTTAGTCAATTTAAACAATCACCTGACTGCTGGATGATGGGGGACAGTGAGGGCTACCTGGTGCCAAGGTCATGGTGACATTTGCTAGTGTAGTGGTTATGCTGTGCCAGCCTGACACAGGTAAACTGTGCAGTTGGTTCAGGTCAGCTAAAGAGTCAGGAGAGAGGGGCCTGGACCCAAAGGTCCCAGCTCCAGGAGAGTAGCACTTGGAGCACACAAGCACGTTACAGAACACTATGCACATCACATTGACAATAGGTCCCACTAAATGTTTGCTATTATCTCCAAACTGGAAATGTTTAAACTATCCTACTAATTCAGAACTCAAAGAGTTGCAGAGATTTGGTGTCCTACCACTTACATATTCTATCATTCTTTCCAGGACCACAGAAAGTTAGTGCAGAAAGGAATCTCTGCACTATG
Organism: Ctenomys sociabilis; assembly: GCA_004027165.1. Taxonomy (NCBI): domain Eukaryota; kingdom Metazoa; phylum Chordata; class Mammalia; order Rodentia; family Ctenomyidae; genus Ctenomys; species Ctenomys sociabilis. The sequence goes on from PVKA01011996.1 coordinate 42,794, forward strand.
AAGCCCTGTCCTCTTCTTTAACAAAATCTGACACTGGGGCCCAGGAAGATTTAGGCACCTGCCCCTCTTTCCTGACTTTAGCTGACCTGAACCAACTGCACAGTTTACCTGTGTCAGGCTGGCGGAGCAGAACCACTACACTGGCAAATGTCACATGACCTTGGCACCAGGTAGCCCTCACTGTCCCCCATCATCCAGCAATCAGGTGGTTGTTTAAATTGACTATGCTGGGCTGGGGAGACAGCTCAGTGGAATTAGTGCTTGTCTGGAAAGTACAAGGTCCTGAGTTCGGTCCCTAGTACCGCTAATGTTGACTGCAGTTAGGAGCACTTGCTAGTATATCAAACGCATTGCCAGGGTACTGGATCTTGCTTGCCATGTTTACCCAGAGGCACTTATTTCAATACCCAATACCCAGCTCTCAGCTGGAACACTGAATGCAGCCAAAGACAAAAGCCAGATGCTGGTGGGGTTGGAAGGGCCATGAAGGATCATGAAGCACACAAGAAGGCTCTCAGCTCACCTGGTCTCAGTGGGCTCCCTGGGGTGACCTGGAGCTGCAGTGCTCCGGGAAGAGGAGCACAGTCCCAGGGGCACTGGGAGCAGTCGGAGCTTTCTGTGTGATAAGAACGTGGGGCAGTCCTGGCATTTAGTGGGCAGCCGCAGAGCAGTCCACACGAGGAAGGATTCCCATGAGCCGTGGGGCTTTCCAACACCCTTCTGGACAGTTCAGTCTGGGGGAAACACTCTTAGGACCATCTGAATCCAGAATTTAAAAATACATGTATAGCCTATATATGTAAGTCTTTGCATGATCAATAAACACTGAATTACCCAGGAATGCAACGACTGTATAAATAATGGGAAGATTGTTTTCTGGGTTTTTTTGTTTTTATTTTTAGATCAAGAGGTTTTGGGTTTTTGTTTGTATAATGTGCAGGTGAGGTTTTGGTTTGTTTGGTTTTTTTGTTTTGTTTTTGTGGTACTGGGGATTGAACTCAGGCCCTTGTGCTTGCCAGGCAAGTGCTTATTCTGCTGAGCTAGATCTCTCTGGCCCAAGCTTTTGGTTTTGTTCTTCACATTTTGGAAAATTACTTACCAAGGGCCACCAGGCTTATCGGTCCTGAGCCATCAGTATGATCTATCTGCTGGGTTTGCATTTGGGAGCTGTCATTTGCTGTGTACCCCCAGGTACAAATATCAGATGTCTTCACCACATCTTTCATCACAAGTTACTTTTACTTCTCCTTAATATTATCAGATAAGCAGAATACTGAGGGAGGCAGCAGACTGATCTTTTAAGAAGCGCTGACTTAGAATAGGTTGCATTGTGAATTTCATATCAGAAGAAAGGGACTGCAGAAATTAAATGGTAAACATTCTGGTCTGGGTCAGAAAGGAACACAGTTACAAGGCTGGTATGATTCCTGGAGAGACAAACTGTTTCACACTAAAGTACCAACACAGGAAATGCTTTCACTTGGGGTCTGGTGCTTCCTCTTCCGGGAATTTACCTTAGTTATTAACTGACGCACAGTGCTACCTCAGTTCATGAAGTCTTTTGTTTTTGAAAAATTTGGTTCCCAGAGACATTTGGCAAAATTGTGTTTGTGATCTCTGCATTAGATGATGAACATAATTGCAGCCTGCTTTTCCCACACAAATGTGAACATAGCCATCTCTTCCAGAATCATGGAACAAATTAAGCTGGCAAACCAAGGTACCACTGTACATACATACATTTATCTTTTGCCATATCATCACCAAAAGCACAAGACTGGAAGCACCCCAAAACTGGCCATCAGTACGTGACTGGTTAAAGAAACAATAGTGCCCCCCAGTTAGCCCTGTGTGTATATGTTTGTGCCCCTCTGTTTGGGAGCTTTCCTGACTCTGAGAAGGCTGTCCTGGGCAGGAGCACAGGCCCACTCCAAAGGAAGGGTCTGGAAGGACCAGCCCAATGGAAGGATTCTGGCCACAGGGCGTAGAACAACCTGGTCTGCCCTTCTGATTCAGGGTGGGATTCCCAGGGCTCTGTGCTGCTCTAACCCACCATGCCCCTCCTGCCCCATGCCTCAACACCAGAACAAGCATACTCTGATGTTCTAACCTTGATACAAATAAAGGTGTGTGTGTGTGTGTGTGTGTGTGTGTGTGTGTGAACACCTCAAGTTTTTGTCTACAGAAGACAATCTTTCCTGGGGTAGAAGAGCCCTAGCATTTAACTGAGTGGTTCCCGTGCATCCAACTCCTGCTTGTCACCTGGATCTGCATGGAACAGCAGCCATACCCTCACAGAGCCACACATCCCCACACAGCTCCTCAGCAACCATCCCTCCTTGGTCAAGAGAAGAAAGCTCGTGTGAAGTGAGGAGCCCTTAAATGAACAGTTGCGACATATGCTGATGCTGCTATTCTGGTTTTGTTTCACATTCAACACATCAAGCCAAACGGAGGCAGAGAAGGAAGTGTTCGCGCATAACGTACCTTCTAATTGTCTGAATCTTAAGTTGCCTATTTTCACAGAGCACAGATTGCCTTCTGGAGGTGAGTGACACAAGGAAATGTCTTTCCAGCATCAGATCAACTTCTTTGAAAATATTTTAAGAGGTGCCAAGGCTTCCAAGTGTCCATCAGATGGGAATTTCTGTTGATCACAGTGTGTCAGGAGCTGGAATTTCCTATAGCCATTTAAAAGGAAAGTCACTTCTATGTACTGAGGTATCCATATGCCGAGCAGTCCAGAAGTGTAACTGTTAAATGGAAAAAGATCATGGGCTATAAAACAGTGTTTGTGGCATACACCTAGTTTTTGATTGTATTGAATATATGGATATAGGCATAACTCCAAGTGTAGGCAAGGATGTCTTACTCTACAGCCTTGGATTGGAAAACATGGGAGTCAGACTGCAGTTGGCACTGGCTACCTCCAGGAAACAGGGCTGAGCGATCGAAGTGAAAGCTTCACATTCTACCTTCGCCACGTCAGAGAGTTTGAATCTTTCCCGAAAGCAGGTGGACTCGAAGAAGCTGTGTCTAGGGGTGTTCACACGTGAAGCCTTCAAACTACTTTCTGTCCCAGAGTGATGTGTGTGCGTCCGTCACCTGTCTCTAAAAGCACTGTGTGGTGGTGAAGAAAAATCATCGGCGTTCCTAAGTGAGCAGGGGAGAACAGGCTGCCCCTCGGGCTGGGAAGACGCCCTGGCACGAGGCGCTGGTACAGCTCTTCGGCAGAGAGCTCACCCACACCAGCAGGCTCAGCCCCCGTGGTGTGGCCTGCAGTGGCCCCTGAGTGCCCAGCACATGGCCATCTGCTATTTTCACCGATAACCATTTTCTAAGTGCTGAGGTTCAATACCTCAAATATCCATTCTGCATTAAAACATTTGTAATGGCTGTGTTTGGGGGGACATAAGATACACCCCCCAAATTCCAAGGATATCAATAGTCAAAAAATAAACTATTTCTCTAACATAGGACTTTTGTGATAAATACAATGTTTTAAATTTTGCACGAAGTGACCAAATTTCAAATATATTTATATATGGAAAACCTTCCTTTGAAGTCAATTTTGGGATTATTCACCCTCAACTTCTCCTCTGAAGTCAGTTTCCCAGATTTGCAACACCCAACACACATGCACGCACGCACACACACACACACACACAGATTTCACAGGCTACAGTTTGGAAGATAAACTGCAGTTCGTAGATGATCTGCTTAATTCTAAAAGCAAACAATTAGCCAGTCTTTTAGTTATGTTAGAGTATCTAAATAGTGTTTGGTCTCTATAGCTGAGCTGGCAAAGTGAGCATAACTTCTTACGGTTAGAAGAGCAACCCTAAACCCTCAGCCCATTCAGGAAAGTTGGTTTCAGTCCCCCCCCCACCCTCCTGTCACCTTTACACACTTTCTGCTGCACTAGTTGGCCAGGAGTTGGCCCCTTATCACACAGGGCCCTCATTATTCAAATAGTCAAAGTGACTGAATGTGCACAGCTATTTTTCTGTGTTCAATGTTTGATAATCCTGCCTTTCTGGAATGATGTATAAAGTTAAGGGGTACTGAGGGCAACTTAGCCGAAGGATTAAAATTCCACTCACAAACTTGTGCTTTATTATGTGAATTGACATGGCAGCATCATTTCATAGAAATTTGCAGACACTTAGCAAATCCTAATTTTAAGAACTCATCTTAGAAAAATAATCACAGGCACAAAAATGTTTCCTGTATGAACACTTAGCATAATGCTGTCCATAATAGAAATAACCGCTTTGTTGCCTAAAAATGTATTAATTAAATTAATTGTAGCTGATTCCTGTAATATTATGCTGCTATTCACAATTTTGCTGGTGCTACCTTAAGTATAAAAAAAATCATTAATATATTTATATAATAATCCAATATATCAAAAGTTATTACTACAGGTAATCAACAAAATCCATCTTTATCATCTCCGAACTTGTTTCTTCTTCCTCTTTTTTATCCAGCCATTTCATTTAAATTACTACAGCACTGTGTGAGTATAATTTTATTTTATTTATGTTAGTATAATTTTATTGGTTGATTGATACAGGGTCTCGCTACACAGTTCAGACTTATATTGATTCTCCTATAAGGAGGTTTGCTCTGCTCTCCGTGCTGTGTCAGTCTGGGTCCGTGGACGTAGCGCAGGGAAGAGGAGACCCCCAGATTTCTGCGCTTCCCCTACTCTGCTTAAAATTTGGCAAAAACAACATTTATGTTATTGAGGTTCATGATGTTTAGGATGTATTTTACCTACTTTTTCAACTGATCCTGCAAGCTTCATCTACACATTCATGAAAGAGAACAGTTTCCCTGAGAACACACAGAATTCGGATATGGACAAGACCCCTTCAATTCAGCTTTTTGTTTTTCCTTTCTCAGAAAAATCTTGTTCCATCCTCACCAACAACGCATGAAGGCAGATGGTCTGGGGTGGTAAATAGCAGCAAAAGCCCCCAGAGGAGCAGGTGATGCAGAACCACAGCAAGAGGGCCGGTGGAAGGATGGAGTGCTGAGGGTGTTCAGGATCGGGAGACCCCAGAAATCCCCGCTGCCAGGGGCTCAGGCCTCTCTCTGAAGCAGAGCCTCTGCCTCTTCTGCCAACAATGCAAGGGAACCGGAGGTACACAGAATCAGAAGCAGAAACCCTCGGGGACTCAGGGCATTTCCCTGAAGCAAAGAGGATGCTACCGCCCAAGGAAGCGCACTGCACAATTACATCTAATAGCCTGTCATTATGACAGCAGAAAAAGAGAAAGCCTGTGGCTTGGGAAGCCAGAGGGAAGCAAGGCTGGTCCAGCTCTGGCTTGGCCCTCCTGCCCTATGTACGTTTGTATGTGAAGCTCCCTCCTGCACATATTCATCTAGGAAATCTAACAGTTCAGTGGTGAAGAGAAGGGGGAAGAGGAAGGTGAGGAGGAGAGGAGGAGAAGGAGGAGGGGGAAGGAGGGGGAGAAGGAGGAGGAGGAGAATGAAGAGGAGGATCAAAAGGAAGAGGTGGGGGAGGGGAGGAGGACGAAGAGGAGGAGGTGGAAGAGGGAAGAGAGGGTATTGGAAGAAGGAAACCAAGGGGAGAGAGAGAGAGCAGGAGGAGGAGGAAGGGAGAGGAGGAGGAGGTGGATGGGGAGGGGGAGAAGGAAAAGGGAAGAGGAGGGTGTTGGGGAGAAGGAAACCAAGGGGAGAGAGAGCGCAGGAGGAGGACATGGAAGCAGAGGAGGAGAGAAAGGAAAAGAAGGGGAAGAGAATGAGAAAGGGGAAGAAGACACCATGCAGAAACACTCCAGCATCAGTACAAAGACTTTATTCTTAAACGTAAAAAGAAAATAAAATCCCCCCCCCAAAAAAAACAGTAAAAAGAACATTCTCTACAAAGCAGATAAAGGCTAACCATTTACCTCAACTTTCAAAGCCTAAGAAGCAACCCCCCTCATGATGGAAGACCACAGTGTTGAAAGGCAAGTGTTCGAAGCAGAGCCCATGAGACGGGCTCACAGGATTCTAGGAAGAATTAGAAGAAAAAGATAAAACTACAAAAAAAAAAAAAAAAAAGAGATGAAACTGGAAGCAGCACGAGGGGAAATAAGTACAAAGAAAGCAAATTAGGAACATGCAAAGCAGAAATCATAAAAGGAAGCAAAACAAAATGGAAATAAACAGTTAAAATATTGACTGGAATGTGAGATTATAGGTAACCTCCCAGGGCAATTCAAAATTATTCATGAGTGTGTGATTTCTTTAAAGAATACAATCGTGGGGCTGGGAGATGACTCAGAGGAATAAGCGCTTCCCTGGCAAGCGCAAGGGCCTGAGTTCAATCCCCGGTTCCACCAAAAAAAAAAAAAAAGAATAAAATTGAGACAATGAGACTAGATCAAATATTTAAAGATATTGCAAACAATTATGGAAATATAAAAAAATGAATATACATGTAGAAAACACACAGTTTATATTTAGGAAAAGCTGAGAGACACATTATAGAAAAGAAACTTGAGTTTTAAAGATAAAGCATTCCTGGGCTGTCCAGATAGCTCAGCGGACTAAAACACCTGCTTAGGCAGAGAACAGTGGCCAGGGTTCGATCCCCAGCGTGCAGGGCTGCCCCCCCCCGGGGGGGGGCATGCAGAGGCTGGGTGTGATGGCGGGCACCTGTAATCCCGGCTCTTGGGAGGCTGAAAACAGGAGGATCCCTACTAGTCTGATCTACGTAGTGAGACCCTATAGACCCTGTACTAAATACATAAAAAATAATAATAATAAAACATCCTATGGATGCCAAGGAGATAACTCAGTGGCATAGGCGCCTGTCTGGCAAGTGCAAGGTCCTGAGTTTGATTCCCAGTACAAAAATCAACAAATAAATGAATACACAAAAATCTTTTTAAAAAAAAACATCCTATGGATGGATTAAAAACAAGCTAAGAAACAACAACAACAAAAAAAAAAAAAACTGCTTACAAAGGGCCATAAGTATCTCTATAACAACCTTCAGGCCCAAAAGACAATATGAAGCAATTCCTGCATGCTTCCTTCGGAGAAAAGTGGGGGCAGGTATCTTAGATTCAACCAAGCTGTCTTTCTTGCGGAAAGGATTACAGCTTAGACCTAGACCGCCCACCTGGAGCCCTCAGGTGCTCGGAGATGAGTCTCTCGAAGGTGACTGCGTCATGGGGGTGCTATAGCTGATTTGCTGTGGGGAGAGGTGGGATGCTGGGCAACAGGAAGCGGAAGGGGATACAGCCTCGCGACCCTCTCTCCTCCTCATTCTGCTCCCGGGCCATCACGACGTGAGCGCTCCTCCCCCCAGTGGTGTCCGTCATGTCCCTTCTGCTGGCCGGCTGTGGACTCACCCTCTGAAACGCAAAATAAGGGCCGGGCGTGGTGGCGCATGCCTGTAATCCCAGCACTCGGGAGGCTGAGGCAGGAGGATTGTTGTGAGTTCGAGACCAGCCTGAGCTACAAAGTGAGCTTAAGGCCAGCCTGAACTGCATAGTGAGACCCTGTCTCAAAAAGACAAAAAAAAAAAAAAAAAAAAAAACGCAAAATAAAACTCTCTGCCTTTAAGTTGTGGGGGTCCAATACGTCTCAGGAATGGGCCAGTGACTAGAACAAGGGGTCACACAGTAGTAGTGAGTCAGGAACAGCTCAGAGAGTACTCTATATGTGAACAAAAGCTGTCCAAACAGATTTCAGATAAACAAGGCACCTGGAGAAACCGTGGCAAAGAACTATAGGTAAATGAAGATCGGTAAATGTTGGCTGTATTCAGCTGTAGAACTAAAAGTAAACAAATGTCCATAAAAGCAATGTAATAGAATACAAATATTATTTCTCAAGACAGTGTATAAGTAAGGACCTGGAAATATGGAAAATCACAGGGGAAAGAAGTTGAGGCAAGAGAAGTTGGTGACCGTTACAAAAAGTAGATGAATGAAAGACAATGTTGAAGTCAAGTGTGCTGGCACCTATCTATAAACCCAGGATTGGGGGGAGACTGAGGCAGGAGAAATCATAAATTCAAATCCCACCTAGACAACTTATCAACACCCTGTCTCAAAAAAAAAAAAAAAAAAGCCAAAGACAGAGTGTTCATCAATTTAATCCTTAGTACCACACACACACACACACACACACACAAATTAAAAACCATAAAATTTAAGAGATTTAGGGGCCAGGGAGATAGTGCAGTGGTATAAGTGCTTGCCTGACAAGTGCAAAGTCCTGAGTTCAATCCCTGGTACCACCAAAAAAATAAAAACGAAGGATTTAAAGGCAACTTTAGCAGTAAAGCTAAATACTAGCCAGGTGTGGTAGTACCTGCCTACAATCTCATCATTTGGAAGGCTGAGGCAGGAGGATCACCATTAGTTTGAGGCCAGCTTGCACTAGATAGTATATTCCAGGCCAGCCTGAACTACATAGTCTCAAAATAAAATACTCTAAACACTAACAAAAGAAAACATTGCATAAGTTTAAATGTGGGGTGGGAAAAGGGAAGGAAAAAATGACTGCTATTTTGGTCATTCCTTATCATATCTAATTAAGTAGATTTTACTCGGCAAAATGAAGCATTGTACAAATAAAAAGTAACTACAAGAACAAAAACAAAAGATTCCTAAATAGCAAAAGAACTGTACAGAAGAAGCAATACATATGCCGTTACCAAAAGGTTCATTTCAAAAACTGTCACACAATTTCACATAAACAAAAAGATTAATTTTTTGATTGATTTATATTCCTTTTTAAAGATAAAGAATTTCAAATTGGGTCACAGAACATAAAACCTAATCTAGATTCTTTTCCTAGGGCATGCTTGAAACAAAATCATTGACATGGTTTAGATCTAAAACGTCCTCCAAATTTCTCACGCTTGTGAAAAGTGATTGGATCACAGGGGCTCTCACCGGCTCATCAGTGCAGTAATTCTCCTGCGAGTTCAGAGCTGAACATGCGGGCAGGAGGCGAGGTCGGGTGAGAGCAGGCAGGCCACTGGGGATGCCACGCGGAGGGATGTGTGTCCCTCCCCTGCACCTCCCCTGGGTGCTGCTTCCAGGCTGCTGTGACAGAAGCAGTCTCCTCCCCTGGACCCCTGCATCTCTTCGTTTCTGCAGTGGAGTCAGCCTCCCATGGGCCGAAAGTATTAAAACGGAACCAAAACGAACATCTCCTCCTTTCAGCTGTGAGTGTCCGGCACTGTGTCCTGGTAGTGGAGGAGGAACTCAGGCAATCACTTCAATGAAGTGATGAAGGAAAGTCCAAGTAAACAGGAGATAGAAAAGAAAGGAGAATTGTAGGGGCCTGCGAGATAGCTCAGTGGTCTAAAGCACCTGCTTAGGCAAGCTTAGGCTAGCGCAGGCAAGCGCAGGGACGGGTTTTGATCCCCAGCACCTCATGCTTCACAAACCCCACCCCCAAGGTAGGCTGAGCAGGCCACAAAAAAAAATTGTAATTTCAAAAGGCAAATAAGATAAAGTTATTGCAAAAACAAATACATAAAAGGATAAGGAAAAATATTACAGAAAAGTAAAATGGTGATATTTACAATAGGAATGTAAGATTTATAAATAGCAACATATCCAATACAAAAGAACAAACAGACATAAAACAAAGATTAGGGGAAGTGGAAATACATTGTTATAGGAGTGAGTAACCGACCATGAAGGGCCGAGCAGACCAGACATACAGAACTTCTAATTGTCAAACTTCAGTAGATGGAGCAGATTGATACATTTTTAATCCTCTGCCCCAAAGTAGAGAACATAGCTTCTTTTCAATCTCTCATGTAACATTCACAGAAATTTAATATAAAGAAAAGTTCAAGAAAACTCTGAAAGACAACACTAGGGAAGATACTCTCTGATCATAGAACAAAGTAGAAATCAAAAATCTAAATGGCTTTTTTACCCAAAAACTACAAAACCCATTAGTAACTCTCTAGAAAGAGAAGAAATGTAAATATAAACTGCAAGTTTTGTGGGAACTAAAAATATTTTTAAAACTAGGGGCAGGCCAGATAGCTCAGCAGATTAAAGTACCTGATTAGGGAGACACAGGGACAAGGGACAGGTCTGATCCCCGTGTGCCTTGCCGCCCCGCCCCCAGGGCATGCTGAGGCAGCAATTGAGACTGGGTGTGGTGGCCCCCGCCTGTAATCCCAGCACTGGGGAGGCTGAGAACGGGAGGAGCACTAGAGTCCAAGCTGCATAGTGAGACCCTGGACCGAATACGTAAAAAGAAAAAGAACATGCAAAGCCAAATGCAAACTAGGAAAACGTAAAAGCAGAAATTAATGACTAAAAAATTTACTTAAAATTTACAAAGGAAGTGAGTATGCATATTCATATAAGCACACCTTCATAAAACGATAACAACAAAAACAAGCCAAGCTCACTTATGAATGATGATGCAAATCCCCAAATTATACACTAACAAGGAGAATCCAGCAACAAATTAAAAATAATTCATTATCACCAAGTAAAGTTTATTCAAAAAACTCAAAAAGGATTCATTAGATGCATCCTTTATTGTAACAATTGCAATAATATGAATGACTTAGCAAAGAAATATGATAATGTCCTTAAACATTGAAAAGACATGTGCCAAAATTCAGCAGCTATTATTGATTAAAAATACAATAATATCGTATTCAAAGGAAACTTTCTTATCACAATAACATAAATTTAATTCAGCCTGAAACGTGTAACAAGAACTACCAGGAGCACTGTAATGAAGAGGAGCGTCTACTAGCAGCCCATCCTGCAGCACATTGCTCAGTGGTTTAGGCAATATAATTTGATAGCAGTGGAAAGAACAAAAACTTGAACCTTCAAAATGGAAAGAAAAAGGATAAAATCCTTTATTATTTGCCAATAATCTAATTGTGCATCTGGAAAATCATGCAGAATTAACTAAAAAATCAACATGAAAATAAAAAAGATCAGCTCTCATGAGGCTGAGGCAGGTGGATCTTTGTGAGTTCAAGACCAGCCTGGGCTACAAAGTGAACTCAAGGGCAGCCTGAGATGCATAGTGAGACCCTGTCTCAAAAAAAAAGAAAGAAAGAAAAGAGAGAGAAAGAAGAAAGGAAGGAAGGAAGGAAAGAAGGAAGGAAGGAAGGAAAGAAAGAAAGAAAGAAAAAAGGAAAGAAAATATAAAGAAACTGAAGTATCCAAATGAAACATAGAAATTAATAGTTCTCTACATATAAACATACACAATAAATAGTTAGAAAATATAACAAATGAAAATGACCCCCATACTTTAGAATCAAGAAGGAGAAGACACCCCAGAAACAAACTAAAAAGCAGTTTAGAAGTGTAAAAGGAGATTTTAAAATACCACCAAAGGGCAGAAAGAAACTCTTAAACTCAAGGAAAAAGATAACATGCTTTTGGCTATTATACAATTATCAATTATCTCTGAAGTTATTTACATATTTCATATGATTTAATAAAACACTAAAATTATTTTATAATGCAACTCAAGTTCGTATGAGAGTTCACATCATATATATATAATATATATATATTATATATAGAGAGAGAGAGAAAAATTAAAGAGGCTCTAATAAATAAAGCATACTACCAATATTGGTAAGATATCCATTTTTCCCAAAACTAAACAACTTTAATCAGCAAAAATCCTAGCAGATATTTTTATACATGTAAGATAATTCTTTAATTTATTAGGAAATACAAAAAATATATGAATATGCAACATGATCTTGAAAAAAAATTTGGAACACTTAACTGATTCAACTTCAACACATAACACTACAATAATCAGGCCAACGCTGTACCTCAGTGGGCCTATATACTTGTATGGACAATTGGCTTTCTTTGAACAAAATTCCCTAAGTAATTCAATGGGGAAAGAACTGTGTTTGTACAGCTGTATATCTGAACTGGAGAAAATAGACCTCAACTTTTGCCCCAAAATTTACAAGCTTTATATGAAAAATTAAATATATTATAGATATAAGCATAAAAGTTAAAACCGTCACACTTCTAGAGAAAGCATAACAGAAAAACAGTACCTTATTGTGAGCAAATATTTCTTAGGATATAGTAAACACTCATCGTAAAGGAAGATACCGATAGCTGAGATTTCACCAAAGTTTACCATAACTACTTTTTGAAAGACACTTTAAGAAAATGGAAAGGCCACATTTAATGAAATACCTGCTTCTAGAATATAAAATTCAATATTAGGAAGACTTAATTGCAAAGGAACAAAGAACAGATACTTCATAAATGAAGATTTAGGGAAGGTGTGAGAAGTTGCTCACCCTCAATTACCAAAAGACACAAATGTAAAACTGCAGTGGATACTAACTCCTGAGGCAGCTGGCCAGGATCAAGTGTCTCCTATGTAGCACCTCTCCAACTACTGAGAGTCACAATAACTGTGGAAAACTCTATACCCACACACTTACCCCATAACCTTGAAATTCCGAGGTATTTAGTCAGAGAAACAGAAACATCTCCCTACAAACCAAACACAAATGCCGCTCTCCCCACTTGAAAAAAGCCCAATGTCCATTAACAACTCTTTCGATAAACAAATAATGATGCTTTATATCATGGGATGCTATGCTGCACTAAAAAAGAACTGTTAATGCACGTGAGAAGAACCAGGAATGAATCTCAAAAGCATCACACTTGAGTAAAAGAAGCTGAGCACAAAAGTTTATTATATAACGTTCCCAAAATAAATAAGGTTCAACATGAAGGAAAAGGCCTGGCCAAATAGCTCAGCAGATTAAAGTGCCTGCTTAGGCAAATCCAGGGGCCAGGAGTTCAATCCCCAGGCCTGCATGCCAGGGGCACGCTGAGAAAGCCATTGAGACTGGGTGTGGTGGTACGCACTTGTAAGCCCACCACTTGGGAGGCTGTAAACAGGAGGATCACTACGAGTCCAATCTATGCAGTGAGACCCTGTACACACTGAACACCCTGTCCTAAACACACACAGAAAAAAAAACAGACAAACAAACAAAAAAGAAAACTCAAGGAAAGACTAATCAATAGTGATTAATTGGAAAATGCTTGACTATTGGGGGGACACGGGGTAACTGACAATGAAGTCACAAGCACACGCATCCATAATGAAACAAATCCCCCCAGATTTTGTCACAGGTGACATTTCCATAGGTGAAAATTGCTGCCAAAACTTTTGGGAAAAACAATGAACATTTAAGTGTTTCCTTATGCGTAAACTATGTCTTATCTGAACATTAATTTATGATAATAATAGTTTTTTCTTTAACGATGGTGTTCAGCAACAACAATACTGTTTGGAAAAGATGCTCGTGACTGTCTTGCTTTGCAAGAGCTGCCTTTAAGATTTACTATTTGTAACTTCATTGCGTGTTCATAAATGTGATTAGTGGTAATTAAAATGTGAGACACCTCAAAATGACAACTGGAAAAGTGAGAAAAAATATTTGCAGCTCATCCTTTAGGTAAAAGTACAACAAATTATTAACCCTGACATGGCCATGCACACCCACAATCCCGGCTACTCAGAGAGCTTCAGTAGGAAGGTCACAAGTTCAAACCTGTACAACATAGGAGACACTATCACAAGAGGAAAAAACACATAAAAGGGATGAGAAGGTAGCTTCGTGCTGTCTGGGTTCGATGTCCATGCTGGAGTGGGGGTGGGGGAATACAACAAGTGACCAAAGTAAAGACAGCTTTACTCTGGAGTAAAATCTCCCATCATAATTCTGCTTTGAGTGGCCGCCTTTCCTGCGGCTGGTTTCATTTGCTTATCTAATGGTGGGCTGGAGAAAATGAGAAGAAGAAGCAGTTGCTCTCCTTTCGGGTATTGTCCTATAAAAATTAAAAAGCAGTCTCTTTCCCATCTTGCAAGATGGTAGGTGAAAAAACTGAGAAGCCAGATACTAAAGAGAAGAAACCCGAAGCCAAGAAGGCTGCTGCTACTGGTGCTGGTAAAAAGGGTAAGGCGAGTCCAAGAAGGGGCAGCCCCACGGCAGCCGAAATCCTGTGCTCGTTAGAGGACTGGTAGATACTCCAGATCCGCTATGTGTTCCAGGAAGGCTTTGTACAAGAGAAAGTACACAGCTGCGAAGTCAAAGGTTGAGAAGAAAAAGAAGGAGGAAGTTCTTGCTATGATCACAAAACCGGTCAGTGGGGACAAGAATGGAGGTACCCAGGTGGTTAAGCTTTGAAAAATGCCTAGATACTGTCCTACTGAAGACGTGCCCTGAAAGCTCTTGAGCCACGGCAGGAAACCCTTCAGTCAGCACGTGAGGAAACCTTGAGCTGGCACCAATCACTCCCGGCACCAGCTTGATCATCCTCACCGGGCGTCACAGAGGCAAGGGAGTGATCTTCCTGAGGCAGCTGGCCAGGGGCTTGCTCCTTGTGACTGGGCTTCTCAGCCTTAATCATGTTCCTCTACAGAGAACGCACCAGAAATTTATCATTGCCACCTCTACAAAAATTGGTATCAGCAAAGTGTAAATCCTCAAACACCTCACTCATGCTTACTTCAAGAAGAAGCTGCAGAAAGCCAGACACCAGGAGGGTGAGATCTTAAACACCGAGAAAGAGAGATGCCAGATTTCAGAGCAGTGCAAGGTGGATCAGAAAGCAGTGCACTCACAGATGCTAATAAAAACCAAAGCTGTTCCTCAACTCCATGGCTACCTGCTATCCATTTTTGCTCTGACAAATGGAATTTATTATCATAAATTAGTGTTCTAACTAAGAACCTAGTTAAATAACTGATACATTAAAAGATTAAAAACATATTAAAACTTAAACAGCATCATGTCACAGAGATACACATGCACCCATGTTTAAAGCAGCATCAGTTGTCCTAGCTAAATCCTGGAAACAACCCAAACACCCATCCACCAAGGAATGGATATAAAAGATATGGTCCTTTTATACAATGGAGTAGTACTCAGCCATTAAGAAGGACAAATTGGAGACTTCAAAGATAACAATATATGAGGGCCAGGGAGATGGCTCATTGGGAATAAGCACTTCCCTGGCAAGTGAAAGGGTCTGAGTTCAATCCCTGGTTCCTTCAAAAAAAAAAAAAAAAACATGAAAAAAAAAAAGATAACAATATGCAAAAACTCCTGTTATTCTATTTTTTTTCTTTTCTTTTTATTTATTTTTTATTTTTTCATGTATTTTTATTTTATTAAAATACAAATGTCAATCAGACAGTTTCAAGACACCTTAACCATATAGATTCGATAAATTAATACATTGCAAACTGTTTTCATAACGTTTGGTATTGTACAAGGTGCATACATGATATTATATTTACAGATATTATTTTAGCAGATATCTCTTATCAGTGAATTAAGAGTGTAGTTGCTTACTTATCTTTTTTTATAGCTGAATTATATCAAAACTTCAATAAATATTTACCTAGTGGATGACCATAGTACTAAAAGCCGATATAATATCCTGTCCAACCACCATTAGTGCAGATCTTGCCTCTCAAAAAATTATGTAGAAGCACAGCGTTATCTATCCCAACTGTACTGTCTATACACACACATCATGATTTTTTTTTCTACAACCTTTCCTTTGTCTACACCTGTCAAAAGTGGGCACTCCATTGACATTCAACTAACTTAGGTGCTTGAACTCGACACCACAATCCAACACAGTCCAGCATTCTGCAACCATAGGGAGTTATTCAAAGAAATTGTCGACCATATCCATTTACAGCTCAGCTTAATATTATGGGCTCACGATATATATTTCATTTTTATACTTTTCTGCTGGATGGTTAAGACCTGGGTAGATCAAAACTTATATACCAACACAAGAACTTTATATTTCCTATGTGGTCATTGAAGTCCTCTCAGGGTTTATCTTGTAGTCCTGTACATTATTCTGTAGTTCCTTTGTCTGTGTCATCCATGTGGATGAGTCACGGCGAATGCTTGACCAGATTGCTTTCTGTGAGAGCTTGAGAGAAAGTTTTCTCTTCATGTGACTCTCCCCAGGCACACTATAGAACTTCAGTCTCTTTCCTCTGTGGCTCCATAATCTCCTTGTTCAGAAACTATGGAGCTCACCTGAGTTTCATGCTGTTGCACTACAGGTTCTCCTATGTCCTGAGTCTTCGCTGACCTTGAAAGGCTAGGGCCAAAATGTCGGCTGCCTTGTGGCTCTTCTATTTCTCCAACTCTGACTTGTGATCTTAGGTTGTTAACCATCCAGAAGAAAAGCTGATTAGTATCCTGCAGCATATGCCATTCACTTTGCCTTATCTGACTCAATTGATTTTACTTGTTGTATGTTTCCTTTTGTATTTCTGCTTTTCGCTTGTTATACTAGGGAGACTATACGATATTTACA
>PVKA01011997.1:0-59130 GCA_004027165.1 Ctenomys sociabilis
ATAACCGATTGGGATTTGAGATTTTTTATCCCATAATCACTCATCAAATAAAAGGTCTGACCACAGAAAAGATCTCTTTCTTGTTCAACAGACAAAATCCCAAAGTTGGAGCAAGAAAAATATATTCTATGGGTAATTTTGTTATGAATGTGTGTGTGTATTTGTGTGTGTGTGTATGTGTCCAAGCACGCCTCTGTTATTGATGAGTCCAAGAAAATAGCACTCATCTTCATTTCCGAAAGCACCGATACAATGGGCCAGTATCTTTATGAGATACTATTACTGCTGAGATCATCAGTTTTGGAATTTAAGGTATCTGGTCATTGTTCAAAGAGGATAATGATCCTCCCCTAAATTAGAATACATGAGGTCTTGCTTTGGCAGGATTGATCCAATTTGAAGGCATATATTTGAAGCACCTTAGTTTACAGGCCATTGCTTGGCATTTGTTCTTTGGGTGTGCACATCAGTGCTGTATCTGTGAGATACAGGCATGCAGAGAACATTAGGGTATGAAACAACAGTGTGAAGGATCAGGCCAGAAACCAAGGGTGTCAAACAGCTGGTGCCCACTTCCAGCACTTTCTGAGCACCCTTTCCTTGAGAGTCACATCTTGTCTTTGGAATTTCCCTCCTCCTTCTTGAACTTCTCTGATTCAATACAATGGGAAGTCTATTTCCTTCCTTTATAAGAATGTTTTCCTACGATTTTGGTTATGTTTATTGTTTTTTATGTGCTTATTTGTAAAGTATTTTAGCATACAATTGAATCTCTGCTGTACAGGGCAGTGCCAATTTTAAACAGTAGAACTAGGGTCAGCCAAAAAGCTCAGTGGATTCAAGCACCTACAAGCAAGCACAGGATCTGTGGGTTTGATCCCCGGGGCCTGCCGTGCTGATCCCACTCCCAGGTGTGCTGAGACAGCAGTTGAAACTGGGTGGCACGCGCCTGAAATCCCGGCTCTTGGGAAGCTGTAAACAGGCATCCATTCTAGTACTGAGACCCTGAACACCCTGCAGACCCTTCCCTAAAAAAAAAAAAAAAAATTAAAATCCCAAACCCCCCAAAACAGCAGAACAAACTGAGAGCTGCGGCCTACCCACGAGGCCAGCTTGGGCCTGCTTCCTGCTGGACTTCCAGGCTTGGTCTGCCAGGACTACAGTCTGGCCAACTTCAAGCACCATGCTGAATTCTGCACCCCACGTCTGGGATTCTCAATGGAGAGTGATTTTCAAAAGGCAGAGGCTACCTGTCCTGTTCAGAATTATTCGGCTGAAACCTTAGAGGAATCTAAGGGCCCCCGGGCCCCCAAGGAGCCTAGCCAAACACCAGCCTCCGAGGAGGTGTCGAGTCTGGCTCTTGCAAGTCTCCAGTAGGAATCAGGATTACTAATCACCCCAGCACCCCCAACACACAAAGCTTATCATGTTGCTGACCAAAAGAAAAGACAGTGGCTGCAGGGCAGTGGGCCGAGCAAATTCTCCCTCATCAGCTGTGAGGGAGCCCCAGCTTTCTCTCTAGGACCCCAGCACAAGCCCAACACCACAGTGATTCCAAGAGGACAGAAGTGCTGAGAAGTTGGAGTGTGAATGCTCCTAGACCACCTTGAGCCCTGCCAGGACTCTGATGGAACAGCACGGCTGGCAGTGAGGCAGGGGGCCGCTCTCTGGACAGCAGCCTCCCCAGCATCCAGAGACTTGGGGGGGTGAGGTCTGCAGCCTCAAACAAGAAGTGCAGGACAAGGTGACCTGACACCTAGAGCAGAGCCGGGTTAAGAATTCCATCCGCCACAACCTTCCCTGCCATGACATATTTGTTTTGGAGAAATCTGCCAACAGCAAGGTCTCCTTTCAGACCATTCACCCCACTGGGAACAGATGCTTGACTTTGGATCAGGTGTTCAAGCAGCAGAAGAAGCCCAATGCTGAGCTGTGCCTGACTGACCATCAAAACTGAATTTCCACTGGGTGCATGGCACAAGATGAGGACATTGTTGCTGTAGGTTGGCTCGTGCCTACTGTCCTTCCAGTTCTCAGTCTACCAGTCCCTGGTGCACAGTATGGGTGCTGTTGCCCATGACAGCTTCATGCAAGAGCTCAGAGCTAACTCACTACAGCAAGTGAGTCCACATTGCCCCCAAGGAACTGCTGCTTGATGACAGCATAGCCCCTCTTCCTCTGCAGGATCAGTGAAGGCAGAGGACCTTTGCTTTTAGAAGAGCTGCTGCCTTTCCTTCCAGTTCGGTCTAGCAAGGAGGAAGACACCCAACCTGGAGAGGACATGCCCTGCTTAGGGAGATCCATCTAAGTGGAGAGTACTCCCTCTATGAGTCCATCTTGCAAACAAGAGTCATCTCACCCCTGGGGAGGATTCATTCTGCTCTTCCTTCCAAGGCCCAAGAAGTCCTACAGCAAGCTGAAATCCCCAGCATGGTGTTTGAGACATGCTTGAGATTTAATGAAGGTGGAAAAGGGAGTTGAGCTGTCTAGAAGGAAATAGCACTCTTGGAGTCCCCATGTGGATGAACCTGAGTTTGTCTGCTCAGAGGACCCCAGCACATCTTGACAGGCTGCAGAGCCCTTCATGTCCTTGCAGAGTCCAAGGAGCCACCATGCAGTATGGCTTCCCCCAAGAGGATGAAGGAATTCTGAAGATCTCCATTAAGGAGATGCTGCTCATCTTCTCCACCCTGAGTAAGCCTGTCCATCCCCAAGCCCCTGAATCTGGATGCTCACACCTCCTACCAAAGTGAGGGGCCTGGATTTCATCCTAGTCTAATCTCCCAGGGCATCTTTGGCCCCTTGCCTGATTCCCTGGGGCTGATGCATCTGAGCACTGTATCCCCACAAAAGCATTTCCCTCTTTGAGTTACTCCTAGAGCTCTTCAATTCAGAACACATTGACCTTGCCTCTGACCTTTTTACCAGCCATTCCCCTCAGATCTGCAGTTCTCCATGTCAGGCATCCTGAAGCCACAGGTTTCTCAGGCTTTCAGCCAATAGTTCTCTGACAGAGGCCCAGTTATAGACACAATGGAAGAGCCTGAGAAAGATCCTGTTAGACTTCAGCTTTTCTGGCCTGGAGGAGGACCTCTTGGGCCCCAATAGCATCAATGTTTTCAATTCATTCCTGAACTACAATAGAGGTTCAAGCTACTATGCTCAAGCTACTCAGTGTTCTAGGCTCTTCTGTGGCTGGCTGGGCAGTTTCAGGCTCAGTGCATGCCACAATCTCTGAGTGAAGAATGTGGTCTCCACCAGCCTGGTAATGCAACAGCAGCAGTCAGATCCCAGACACTGATGGACCCTTTGCAAGAGGGCTCTGGAGAGTGGGTGTACAGCTGGGCTCTGGAGAGTGATTCTCCACTTTTTCTGCTACGAGTGGAATGGTGGGATGGCAGTGCAAAAACCATTCAGGACAGGGACTAAGAATTCCCCAGATCACTTCCATTCTTTGTCCTGCAGTCTCTGTTTCCTGCTTCTTGCAGAGTGAGCTTTGCATAAAGTAGAAATTATCCCAATTACCCTCTAATAGAAAGTTAAAGTTTGAAGAGGGTAGGATGACAGGGAGTTGTGGTTTGATTCTGTCCATTGCTTTGATTCTTAGGGAGAGGAGATATGCAATACATGGTTTGGTCTTGGCCTGTGGGTTCTTTACCATGGGCAGCCGGACATATCTCCCCAAGTCTGCTTTTCAGGGCCCCTCATCCTGCCCCTCCCTCCCACCACCCTATATTTTCAAGTCAACTGTCCTTCCAGGAGAAATCTGAATTAAAAGGTCTTATATTGAGTCAAGAATTGCATTTGGAGATAGACTGGAGGCATCTGAAGCAGAGTGGTACCCAGATGTGTCACTCTGTTAGATGTCTCTCTGATAATGTCACTAATCATGCCAGGGAGACTGGCATGTATGAAAACTCAGGTGGAAACTTGAGAAAGAATGGCTATCATCAATAAATCAACCAATAGACACCAGGGATTTTGCTCAACTACACAAGCACATGCCTGGAAAGCATGAAATAAGAAATCAATCAATAAGAAGTGCTGGCAGGGCTGTGGGGCAAAAGGAACCTTCTCCACTGTTGGTGGGAGTACAGCCTGGTACAACCCCTGTGGCAATCAGCCTGGAGACTTCTCAGAAACTAGAACTAGAAGTTTTGTTTGACCCAGCTATTCCCCTTCTTGGTATCTTCCTCATAGAGTTAAAAACATCATGTCACAGCAATATGTGAACATGCTCATTTCTAGCAACACAGTTTATAACAACTCAATCTTGGCGACTGCCCAATTGACCACCAACCGACGAATGGTTAGAGAAGGTTTTCTTAATACAATAGAGTGTTATTCATCCTTGAAGAAGGATAGCCTTGAAGCATTACTAGGTAAATGGGCGCACCTAGAGACCATACTGTTAAGTGAAATAAACTGGACACATATGTGTAAATGTGGCATTGTTCCTCTGGTCTGACAAACCAAAAGCGTAAACAAGGAGGAAAATGTCTGTGTGAAATAGGAAGAAAATACTCAGATGAGAAGGGGAACTAGAGAGGAAGGGAGAGGAAAGGAAGGAAGGGAAAAGAAAATCAAAGAAGAAAAGAAGGAAAATGGAAACAAAGCTTTCATGAACAAAGAAAGAAAGGAAAGAAGGGCACAGGGAAGGTAGGGGAATGGGGAGAAAGGAAGAATCAAGATTTATCATGTACAAGTACAAATTCCCTCTGACGAATGTGGTATTTATGTGTACCTAAAATGTACCAATAAGCTTCATCTAAATTAATAAAACAAATAACAGCAACAAAGACAACTTGCTAGCTACAATACAGGTCCCTTTCTTATTTCATGTAATTGCCAAGATGAATAACTAAGCGTGTATAGTATGCATTTAAGATGATGATTGGTGAGCTTGATTATGAATTGAAGCTAGTTTAGACTTTCTGTGTCCAATGCAGGTATCACACATGGTCAACATCAATTAAGCTGGAATCTCATAACACTGTGACTTAAGTTAGCAAATCTCACTTTCATTCAATAACTGCAGTGATCATATTATAATGTGGTGAGAAGACGAACTATAATGGCTTTAGAATTTTTAAATTTTTCATAGGATCACATAGTAGTAAGAGCTTTCAGCTGATGCACTCTTGAATTTGAGGCAGACTTATTTTGCTAAAAGTTGATTAATGAATGAAGTGATTAAATTTTTGAAAGTTCTCAGCAATGAAAGGCAAGAAAGACATTAGAAAATGCTGACACTAATTTTTTAAATTAAAGTGACTCACTGGTTTTTAATTACATGTTTCACATTACCCTTGTTGCAAAGGCCCTTCATCTTTCTTCTTTACGGAATTCACAATCCAGCTGATGAACATACAAAAAAAAGAAGAGTAGCTTCATGCAGTGGATGCTGAATAGCAACAATTTGCACTTTCACTGGTGTGGCATCAAAATTCATGAGTAGGTAGTAGATAATTCAGACTCGTCAGCTGGAAATGGAGTGTTTTCTGGATATTGAATCCTTGGGAAGGAGTCATTAGTCAGAATCTTCTTGACAATAACTTCTGTGGCGAGGAACAGCTAGATTCACACTCTTGTCCTGAAGTCCCATAGTGTTGCACATACTTCTGGTCTTAGCAAGAAACTTCTCACCCAAGGTGCCTGTATGAGCCACTGTGGAGTAGGTGGTTCACACGTCTGTGGAATTAGCAGAGCAATGCATACTCGTAGAGGCAGTTTAGGTAACAAGTGTGATGGTTACTTATGAGAAAGCGCCCATAAAAAGCATGTTTTGAATTCATTAGGGGCTTTGCCTAATAGCTGCCATATGTTTCATTTGAACTGCATCCTCAGGAAGTGATTTAACATTTCTGGCAATAAAGCAATTAAATAGGATTTTCCTGTTGGCCATATGGTTTAGCTGTAAGTTCATATTTTCTTCTCTCATTTCTCAATGGAACAAAAGAAAGGCAACTAATAACTTCCAAATGAGAAGGAAGAAATTGTTCAATGTCTTTGGCTATTCTTGCTTCTGATACTTGATGGTAGGATAATAACAATCTTTTTATAGCTCCCAACCAGCCCTGTGTATGTGTCTCTCCCCTATCAGTGTTGCATAGCTCTCCAACAGAAAGGGTTTCGTTTAAGTTGGTCCACTAAGGTCTTTTAAATCCACTTTTAGATCTTTCATTAAAAGTTCTTCAGTAAAAGAGGCAGAGAATAATTAGCTTTTCCTTACTGAGATCATTTGAAGCTGCATGTCAGAGCTTAGCTTGTGTGTATGTCTGATTATATTTTTGGATACAAAACGTGGTGAGAGATGCTGATTTGACTTGGGAAAATGTTACAAACATGTGGATTCTTTGGCTAGCTTCTGGGAGAATTGTTTGTGCTTGCAGAACCCTCTCAGGTAGACACCTTTGGTAACTTATAGCAACCACAGAAAAGCCTCCAACCCAAAGGGCACCATAAATAATACATATTGCATCACAATACATTTTTGCATAGTGAAAATCAACACATTTCTCTTCAATTTTTTGTTGTTGATGATTTTGGGTAAAAGACATTATTTTTCTCTAAAATACATTACTTTTATTAGGATTTTATTTTTCTCACTTGTAAAAATACCTTCTTCTTACTTTTTAGGGAGCAGTACCTCTGAGGAGCACTGTTAAGAAGGCCCTTTGAAGGTTAAAGTCAGTTATGATAGCCTAAATCATTCTATTCTTAGGTTCCATGAAAGCTTTACTATTTTTGTGTGTTTTCTGCTCAATACCATAGAACTTATGACATTTATTTTATACTTTTTTCTCTTTGTGGATAGTGTTTTGCATGTTTTCAAATATTAGAGAAAGTCTCACAGAAGTTTCTGGAATATTCCATTTTGTGCTATCGGAACTTCTTTCATTTTTTTCTTTGAAGTGGTTAAATCCATTAGAAGTTAGTGAAAAAATAATGTATTCATTTCCTATTAGAACACCTTTGTTCTCAGAAAAGGAAAAATTTCAAAATAATTAATTATATTCTTAGAAATGACAAGAAAATATCTTTCCATGGAACTGTTTTTGTCTCAGATGAGGGCACAAGAGCCAATTGTGGGGGCCGCGGAGCTGACTCAGTAGAATAAGCGCTTGCCTGGCAAGTGCAAGGGCTTGAGTTCAATCCCCCATTCCTCTAAAAAGAAAAAAGAGTCAATTGTGGGTACAGTCTGTTACACAAAGACTGGGTGTTATATTTTGAGGAAAGACATTTAAAAAACATAAAAAAGAAGGTACATAGAAAAATGCTTATTTTAAATATCTTCTTCACTGATAGCCTCTTTGGAAAACATTTCACTTTGTGATGTTGCAAGGTGAGAAAAAGGAGAGAATAATGAGAACACTGAAAGAAAAAGAGGCCCAAGAACAAGCCACTTATCAGAGATGACTGCCTTACCGATGCCCACCAGGTCCTGTGAGATGAGACTTGTTTAATAATTTCAGCTTGGTTCCATTTGAGCCAAAAGCATTCATTGAAAAGCACTGATTGGGCATCTAACTATTTTTGTCTACCAAAATATGAATTGATAAAAAATGTGGTAGTCTGTTTCATTTTATGCCTAAGATGTTTGATATTCATATAAATAGGTTAAACCCAACTGCATATGTTATAGGGCAATAATAATAAGGTTCTCTTCTGCAGGGTTAACAACCTAAGTTTGCAGAACAAAATTAGAGAAAAAACAGGGTGGCAAGAGCAGCCAACATTTTGGCCTTAGCCTTTCAAAGTCAGTGAGGACTCAGGACATAGGAGAATCTGTACTGTAACATCATGTAACTCAGTTGTGTGTCAAATTTTCTGATCAAGGAGATTATGGAGCCACAGAGGAAAGTGATTGATGATGTAGAGTGGGCCTAAGGAGAGTCACATGGAGAAAAAAACATTCTCTCAGGCTTTCACAAAGAGCAATTTGGTCAAGCAATGGCCATGACTCATCCACATGGCTGACATTAACAAAGGGTCTACAAACCACAGTACAAGGTTTCAGGATAAATCCTGAGGGTATTTGACTGACCTTGTCAGATACAAAGGTTACATTTGTTATATAGGTCTTGCTTTATCTTGGTCTTAATCATCTAGCAGAAAAGTAAAAAAAGAAGTATAAAATATAAAGCCATATTAATATGCTGAGCTGTAAAAGGCTCAAGTCAACAACTTCTGACATTGCCAATCTTATAGAAAACCCACTACTATTATGGTCTAGTGGGCTATATTGAAATATTTGGCTGAATTCATGTACCTACAATATCTAAATGACAATGGAACACCCTTCTCTGACAAAAGTAAACAAAAAATGGGATACAAATGAATAACCATTTTGTATCTGTATATTCAAAGTAGTTAGGATAAGTATACAGCAACATTCTCTTAATTCAATGAATAGAAAGATTTGCTCTTATAGTATTTGAGGACAGGATATCATGTCTGCATCTTGTACAATGAATAAGCACTAAGACAATATGCAATGTATTTATTATTGAAACTGTCCTACTAATTGGTTTTGAAGCTGTTTCATTGCTAGTTGTATCTCAATAAAGCTATTTTTAAAATGTGTTAGTTATAAAAAATGGAGTTCTAGTCTGTTGTAAAAAAGGACAAATGAGTCATTTGTAGGAAAATAGATACATTGCGAGAATATAATATTAAGTGAAACAAATCAGACATGTAAGCTATGCTATCTCATGGTTTCTCTCATGTGAAAAATGCTAAGAATAAAGTAAAAAGCAAAATGAAAGATAATATAAAATAGAACTTTTGTCAAAGGGAAGTAGACCAGAAGATAGAGGGAGGAGAGAAGGAGGAAAGGATAAAGAGCTAAGAAAATAATTAAAGATGTGTCACAGATTAAGCTGTATTACATGCATGCACCCCATAAAAAGCATAGTCATTTTGTACTGCAAAGATGCACTAATAAAACACATGACAAAAAGTACAGTATTTCTACAGCTTTGACATCTAACATTTTGTTGGAAATATGGAACTTCATGGTGGAGGAAATTTAGAAATCATTCACACATAGGTATGCAGTCTGTAAATTATACATCCACTCTCACCTATAAGTACATAGGAGCCTATATATGCACTATGTATAATTTATGTAATACTTAGAAATTGAGCACAAATAAATTTCTCCATTTCTACTCAAGTTGTTTTAAATAATAAAAACAGGGTTCCTAAATATATGAACCTGACTCGTTGGCTCTTGTCACTTCCTTGGTTGCTCAGTCGGAGCACGCAACACCTACAGTTAAGGACGAGCAGCCTGTTTGGGATCACGGTTTCTGAAGGCTCAGGCCCCAGCTGGCCTGCTCACCTTCAGCAGTGGCCTGGTGGAGAGGCCTGCCCTGGAAGACGGTTGTTCTTGTCAGGATGGCCCGGAACCACAGGGAAGGGAGAAGCCACGAAGGGAGATGTGCCCTTCCGCATCACGTCGCCAGGGATCAGCCCCTTCAGACCAGACCGCCCTTCAGCTACAGCACACCCATGGACGAGTAACCTTCCCAAAGCCCCATCTCTGTACCCATGAGAGTTCTTTTGGGAGGGTCATTCTTGATCTACGCCACCAGTCTTATTATTTATAATGTACATAAAATAATTAACTTCTAAAGTGTATAACGGTTATCTCTCCATTGGCATAGGTACCCCCCAACAGCCTATGTGCCGTACTGTGGGAAATGCTGCCTTAGTTCCTTCTGTGTCATTTTGTGTGAGAGGACGCTGAGACTTGGACAGGTTAAGTGACTTGCCCACAGCTACAGTGTTTCGGTTGCCAATGGGATGTAGGCTAGAATCTACGTCATACAGCCTTGCCTGTTATGTCAGTATTTTTAAGACTGATGAAATCAAAAGGTCACCATGGCTTGTTTTTTCCAGTGTTCTGATCTTAAATAATTTATTTAAAACAAATAAATGGAAATTATTTAAAAGTAATTTCAGGCACGCACTGGGTCCTGAGTTTGATTTTCGGTACCAGAAAGAAAAAAATAAAAAAAGAAACAAACAAACATAAAAAGAAACATAATTTCAAACTTACTTCAATCTGAGGTTTGGTAAGAGATGTTATAATCTGTATCCATTTGCTACCCTCTCAGGGGTGAGCAGGGCATTACTGCTACATTTGGGTCCTCATATGCAGAGGAGCTATATCCCACACTTGCGCATCTCAGAGCAGCAGCACCTGTGGGAGTGATTCCACAGGACTGAAGATACAGAAGGGGATGGAGCTATGACTAAGTGGAAGTGCTCCATGCAGCAGGTGCAAGACCGTGGGCTCAGTTATCCCCAGGTGACTAAGTTTCTTGGTACACTTTAGGTATACATAAGGATCACATTTGTCATAGGAAGTTGGTACCTGCATATAATCATTTTGATATTTTTTTCATCATTTCTCTACCTTGCCTTGAACACATCTTTTCCTTCTTATTTATAATAAAATTTTGTTCCTATTTCTTTCTTTTCTCTTTCCTCCCTTCCTTTCCTGTCATCCCTTCACTAGTTACTCTTCCTATTTGAACATTTTCTTCCTATATTGCAATCTCTATTACATCTTGGTCTTTATTTAAATTATTGATTTCTCCCCCTGATTTATTTCACTTAACGGTATGTCCAGCGGATACATCCACTTACCTAGAAATGTCTGAAGCTCATTTTCCTTTAAGATCTATCTATCTATCTATCTATCTATCTATCTATCTATCTATCTATCTATCTATCTATCTATCTATCATCTATCTGTCTATCAACTGTCTGTCCGTCTGTCTGTCTGTCTATCTATCTATCTATCTATCTATCTATCTATCTATCTATCTATCTATCATCTATCTATCTATCCCTTGCATCTTCTTTTTCCATTCACTAGTTGATGGGCATTTAGGCTGTTTCCAAGATTTAGTACTTCTCAGATTAAGAAACACAAACAGCAAGTAAATATGTGAAAAATATGCAGCATTACTGGTCATTTGAGAGATGTAAGCTAAAACAACACTGAGATTCCCAGAAGAAATGATACTTATCAAGAAATTATCCAATACTAAATTGTGGAGGGGCTGTATGGAAAAGGAAAAGGCATCCTTCTCCACTGTTGGTGGACTGGTACAACCATCGTGAAAATCAGAATGGAAATGCCTCAGAAAATTTAGGACTAGAGGTCCCTTTTGACCCAGGTATTCTTCTTCTGGGTATCTTCCTAAAATAATTAAAAATAAAAATATTGTACCACAGTTATGTATGTGCATCCATGTTTATAGTGAGCAGGGTCCTGAGTTCAATTCCAAGTCCTCCGCCCCCCCCCAAAAAAGGAAAACAGTTCTTATGTGAAGTTGCTAAAATCTACTTTAAGAAAAAGATCTATCTGTGAAATTGATCTATCATTAATTATTAATATCATACTGTGCTTAATTTAGAAATTAAATATTATCATAGCCATATATGCATAGAGAACATATTTAGGCTCCACAGTTTGAGGAATCCATGAAGAATGTTTTCCCTACAGGTAAGTGGAAGTTACTGTACAGAAGAGGGGATTTGTGAGTCAGAATCATTAGGGGCCTGCACTTTCAAGAGCAGTAAGAAGCTGAGGACAGCCATGAAAGGCTTGAGAAAGTGATACCAGAGAGGAAGCTTTGTACAAGGCAGTCTTGTCACAAGAGTCCAAGGAATCACTCCTCCACAAATAAATGGACAGACGATTGGTGAAATATTTCCACAGCAGAAGGCATGGGCAATATTTACAAAAAGGCAGCACAGAATCCTGATGTTATGCCAGGCACACTTCTGAGTCATAGCGTTCTATGGGATATACTTGACTCATTACCCAACTATAACATTACCCAACTATAGCATGCTTATAGGTGTATATATCTTCTGGTGTCCCTTTCTTTACAAACACAACAATGGGTCTAATGACCTTATTTGCTTTAATAACTGTCTGAAAGCCTTACCTCTAAATATCACAATCTAATTTTATTTCTACCCTTTTAATACTTCACAAGGGTGATCGCATTTCAGAGCACAGAGCCTTGGAGGGATACTCAAATTCTTTTATTAAATTTGAAAGCAATTGGCTTATTGGTGATTTATTCTATAAAGCTGTTTGTTGTCATTTGTGACATCAGAAAAGTGAAACAAAAATACTCAAAAAAAAAAAAAAAAAAGGATGAAAGTAATTAGCAAGTCTATGACTTCTAGCTGGTTTTGAAGAAAAAGTTTATAATTGTGATCCAATTTTTATCCCTACTGGCAAAGAATGCCTGCAGTGCTTCCTTAGCAGCTATTTTCTCATTGTACACTTCTTCTTCCCAAGTCCTTTCAGTATTTTTCCTTAATCATCTATTCTGAAAGTTTAGTATTAGGGTTTTTAGCAAGTTTGTTTGAGTTTTAACACACTAAACTGATACCACATCAAATTCTAGTTCTAAGGATCAATCAGATGATCGTCTACCATTTTCAATACCTTGCTGCTCTTGATTTGGAGTATCTGGGCTCATGACTGCTGTTGTCTGTGAGAAGCATTAAAGATTTTTCCTATTAGCTCTTCCTTTTGAGAAGTTTGGAGCCCCTTGAGGTATCTTTTGTCTTTGCATTGGGTACAACTCATCAAATATCTATTTTCTGGAATTTAAATGAGAAAATATTTGGCAATACATTTAGCACTAAAAATCCAGAAGAAATGCCTTTTTTTTTTTTTTTTTTTTTTTTCCTTTTTTTAAAATTTATGTACTTGGTCCAAGATTTCACTATGCAGGTCATACTCAGTGATCCTCCTGTTTTCAGCTTCCTCAGCCCTGGGATTATAGGTGTGCACTACTATGTCTGGACTGGATGACCAGCTCAACACACCCAGGGGGTGGGACTGACACAGCATTTGGTACTGGGGATCGAACCCTGGTCCCTGTGCTTGCCAAAGCACATGCTTAGTCCACTGAAATATCTTGCCAGCCTGATCCCAATTATTTGAAGTACCAAATCCAGTACCAGGAAAGAACAAAACATTTATAAAATATTATAACCTATAATTTAATAATTATATCAAAATGTGTAGCTACACAATGAAACAGTCTATGAAGGAAATAGAAGCTATCAAGTGATTGTAATACGGGATATCTAAGTAGTTTAATCCACTTCAGCAATAAAAAGAATGCCACTTCTGTAATGAGACCTTCTCCCCTTCCCATCAACTTCCTTCTTTTCTATAGGACGTAATCATCTTAAGAAGTAGGGAGCAAAGGAAAAATGTATCTCACTCTCAGAAGACTAGAGGTCTTTCTGAAGTTTACATCAATTTTTCATAGGAAAAATATACTTTAAAAACTATTTGCAAGCTCTTCTGATGAATCACATCACATCCATATAGTTTAGGTAAAAGAAGTGACCTATTTTTAAACATCTTTTGTAGAAATTCAATAAATGCGTGCCATTCTCTGTTAAGCACATCTTTATCTCCCACATTTTTTTAGCATTTGGTTTAAAGTTTCATTCACAAATTATATTTTTCCATAAATTCTCTACCTTGAGGACCTTGAAAATTAGAAATTAAAGATTTCTTGAGGTAGGTCTAAAATTACTGCTATTCAAATGAATTATTTCACTGATGTTTTGAATATGTGCTTTTGTTTTGAAAATGATTAATTTTATTTTATAACCAGAAAAATTCGAACTATGAAATTAAACAGTCTTAGTCAACAAATGGTTTAATTTATTTAAAAACTATTATAAAAGATGATCTTAGCTTCAAAAAATGTTAAATCATCTTTACTATAAAAAATCCAATTTTATCCTGCTAAGATTTGGTAACATTTTCTATTTTGACAAACCAAATTTAAAGAGGCAGAAACCAAGGTTTATTATAATTCTGTTCAACCATTCTATTCTTTTTCTTTTTTTGTATTTGGTACAGGGTCTCCAGAATCTGCATGGTCTACAGGGTCTCACTACGTCCTGGACTCGGAGTGATTCCCCTATTTTCAGCCTCGCAAGCGCTGGGATTACAGGTGCGCCCCACTGCGCCCAGGCTCAATCCCTGTCTCAGTGGGCCCGGGGGGCGGGGCTGGCATGGCACACCCGGCCGCTGCGCTCTGCCTAAGCAGGCGCTGTCTGTGTTCCACTATCTTTACAGTGAAATATTCCACTTGGGCTGGTGCTTATTACTTATTAATTTGTATTTATTGGGCTTTCTTTTACCTTTAAGGAACTGTATACAGCATAATAAAAAGTTGATTTCTGCCCTTAAGAAATT
This sequence comes from Ctenomys sociabilis, assembly GCA_004027165.1. Lineage (NCBI taxonomy): Eukaryota > Metazoa > Chordata > Mammalia > Rodentia > Ctenomyidae > Ctenomys > Ctenomys sociabilis. Next base: position 14,267 of record PVKA01011997.1, read on the forward strand.
TAGATAATTCAACAAATATTGCTGGAGTATCCACAATTAAATATATGGTATTCATAGCACATTTATACAGATATAAATGTAAAATAATGAACTAAAATGAAACCTTATTATTTACATAATTTCATTTAATGATAATAGCAATTTACAAGGCATCAAATAGAAATTTTGTGAGTAATGATATTTCTTTTGAAAATAAACATTTTTCTGATTTTAAAGTATGGTTTAGAGACTTTGAAAATGTGGAACGATGTTTCCAAGTGACGTTGTGTAAGTTAACTTAACGAGCTGTGTCACGCATGTCTTTAGTGAAGTAACTCCGTATCTCCTATCTTACACCTCTGCTTCCCTTTCTGAATTAGTCATTCAGAAGGAGCCATTGAATGACACGGGACATCCCTGACACAAGTCCCATTACTGCAGGGACCTGACCAACAAGGCTGGATTTTAAAATGTCTTGTTCGTGAGTGTGATCTGGCTATGTTTTTCAGTACATTTTATTGCTGTTGTCTTTGAAATGTGTCCTACAGAATCTATAGAACTCAGTAAAAATAAATGCAAGGTTTTGATAGCTCATATTATTAAGGAAAATATACTAGAAATGTTGTTTAAAATTCCTTAAGTGAGACTTTAAAAAGAGCTCTAACAATTTTGTCAGTATGACATAGCTATACATTTTGTTCTTTTCTGTGCTAATTTGAGTTCTTAGCTTTCAAATCAAATGTAAAGTATAAACTTTTCCTAGTGAAGTAAAAGTGTAAGACTATTTCTCAGATTAGAGTCTCACTGTACAAAAGGCAGATGGAGAGTCTTGAGGATTTGGGATTTAAACAAATGATAGTGCAGTAGCCATTGTGCTTTCCATTGTGAACCTCTAGAGTATATTATGTCTGTGAGTAAAATATTTGTCTTCATGTTTTAGGTAAATATTGGAGCATCAAATAGCCTTTGACAACATTTTATTCATGCTGCATAAATATTTTTTTTTTTTACCATAAGATAATCCAGATGATTGATTTGTTTAAAAACTAAATGCTAAAAAATGTTTTGAGTTTCTTGAATTTACATAGGCATATAAATGAACCACATAGAAAACCAAGACGCAACAAAGGCACTGGGATGAGGATCAAAACAGAGAAACTTCTTTCTAGCTCTCATAGGTTCAGTAATTATTTCATATATCAACTGGGAAGAAAAGAGACAAAAGGAAACTTTCAGAAGATGGTCAGTGCTTGCTTCCTTCTGGGAGAGCTCACTTGGAAGCTGGCAGCTGGGTATGCTGCGGGGGAGTGAGGCGGATGTGCATTGGCTTTCAGAGCAGAAGTCTCGGACCGAGAGCCTGAGGATCACTGACGCAGGGCTTTCTGAATGGCAGGAAGGTATAGTGCAACGTGTGGGGCAGGTTTTCTTGCTTCCCACTGTCAGAACCTGGGAGCACCACCACAGCACTTCCTAAACACACACATTCTGGAACAGTAACTCTGTGCACGCACAGAGTAAATTTCAGAGGATAATAAATGCTCCTCTTCCACATAAAAGGAGGCTGGTGAGTGGGTGGTGTCGAAAGCCTAATCATAAGTTTGAGACATAAACGAAGCAGGCTGTCATGGGACAGTTCTCAGTAAACAATTAGTCTTTCATGTGAAGACAAACAGCTGCTGGAAATCTTTGGAAATTGCTACGGAGATTTAAGAATTCACAGAAAAAGAAGTTTCAAAGATTGAAAATGGGGCTGAGTGTTGTGCAAGGAAAGTGGACACTAGGAGAAAAAGATTGTTTACTTTCATCACATGTGGACACACGTAGTGCTTTGTATTTATTCCAGATTAAAGTTGGAAAGTAACTCTGTCAAGTGATCTTTTCAATCTATGTTGAAGATCTAGTAACATACAGTCATGGGGAGGGTTGTAAAAATAATGAAATACAAGATGCAAGAGAGGAAGTGTTCTCATGCAGATTTCATTAACAGTTCAAAAGAGAAACTGAAACATTGGACAGTAAGAGGGTTCATCTTTGTAAGGATGTGCATTTTGAACTCTATCTTCTGAGTACCAGCCTGTAGAGCTGCGAATGGGCTGTGGTGGAGTACCCAAAGGCCTACAAAAAATGAAGTAGCTCTTCCTTACTTGTGTTTTCACTTTCTGAGGTTTCAGTTTCCAGTGGTCAACTTTAGCCTGAAAGTATTCAATGGAAACTTCCATGAAGAAGCAAGTTAGAACTTTAAATTGTGCCCTGTTTTAAGGTAGCATGTAAAATGTCACACCATCCCACCCTTTCCTGCCACGGAGGTGAATCATTCCTTTGACTACTACTATGCCCATTTTAGATATGCTGCCTACTCACTAGTAACTCTATAAGAAAGAAAAAAAAAGGATGAGAGATGTATGCAAGACCTTGTACTTATGCTAAAGAGTGAGCAGCCATCTATGGGTTTTAAGTAGATAAATCATGTGATTTGCAGCTTTAGAAGACAGCCTTGACTACTGTGAAAGAAATGTGTTTGAAGGAGAGGATCAGAGCTGAGATCCTGCTAACAGGTCAGATATAATAGGGCAGGAAAAAAGAAATGACTGTTTCTTAAGCTGGGATATTAGATATGAAGATAGGTAGAAATGGTAATGCCTAAGTTGTTGGAAGGAGGCTGAGCAGCAGAGATTTGGAAAGGTCTATGACAATGTGGAAGAAGTTGCTGTAATGGAAGAGCTTTGGCTTTCTCCCATAGGAAGCTGAGTAGAAGGAAGTACCCTCTTAGAGAACGAAGGAGCCTGCAGGCAGGGTGGGTCATGTGGAAACAGGAAGTGACTTTGGCTTTACAAATGAAATGTTCAACTAGAGAAGCTGAGATTTTTAAATCACTGGAGTCTGGAAGTCAGAAGAGAGGTCTGAGCTGAAATATAACTTTGGTAGACCTGAAGCTCAGGAAATAACCCGTGTAGTTTGAGGATGTGACATGGGAAAGGTGACCCTGAGTCTTGTGCTGGAATTTAAGGGCTAATTTTGCAAGGAAGCAGTAAGTACATGAGCTGATAACAGCCAGCTAGAGAAGACAGAGGAAAACCAGAACAGCATAGCATTGACAAAGCTGAAAAAAAAGGGTTTCTTCCTGGTTTTGAAGTGAAAGGAGCACTCAACAGACTGGAGTGGTCTGAGGAGTTGATAGTTTGACCAAGCAATGTATAAGCTGCTGAAAATTTTGCAACAGTTGATAAAGTAAGCTTGGTAGAAGTAAGAAGCCAGACCAGAGTACAATGAAGAGAGAGATAGAAGGAGGAAGAAAATATATTTATTTACTGAATCACTGATGCAGAAAAACATTAATCCATTTAGTTATTTCTCTGTGTAATGAATATTACAAATATTACACAAGAGATAAGCCAACCCTGGGAAAATAATGAGAAATACAGTTCTTGGAGTTGTTCATGGCAGCCTTAAATGGGGAGACAAGTGAATATCACTCATTTCCTCAGGCCTTCTCCACAGGCTGATTTCTCCAACATTGCTGTCTAGTTTTATGGCTGTCTCCTCGTCTCTTAGAGACGCCCATTTTTTTTTTTCATATCAAGGCCTACAGCATCAAAAAATGATAATATTGGTGCAGAGTTGCTCAGAGTGGGAGCTGTGCTCTTAGGGGTTAGTAGGACACATGCTGTTGGTGACTTCAGCGTGCAGTATAAATGCAGTTATTCCAAAACTGGTGCAAATCCAGTTGTTGTCTTATCTTACATGTGGTAACTTCTACTTAAATGCATATTCTTCTCATCAAAATTATGTTTCAAGAGATCTAGAGTGAAAAATAAGACTTCTAGAAATAATGATTATTTTTCTCCTGAAGTTTTAAGTTTCTTGGTTTTGGTTAATTTTGGAGCCAACATCATGAGTCCTGTGATTAGAGAGTACTTTGATTGCTAACATAAGTAGTTAATATAACAGTTATTTAAAAATATTTAGGTACAAGAATTTAGTCAGATAGGGCAAATTGAACGGCATATGCTGCCGGGTACTAATCAGCTTTTCTTCTGGATGGTTAACAACCTAAGTTCACAGATCAAAATTGGAGAAATAGAATAGCTGCAAGGTCAGCCAACATTTTGGCCTTAGCCTTTCAAGGTTAGCAAAGACTCAGGACATAGAAGAAGCTGTACTGTAACATCATGAAACTCAGTTGTGCTCCAAATTTTCTGATCAAGGACATTATGGAGCCACAGAGGAAAGAGACTGATGATCTACAGTGTACCTGGGGAGAGTCACATGGAGAGAAAACTTTCTTTCAGGCTCTCACAGACAGCAAACTGGTTAAGCATTGGCCATGACTCATCCACATGGGTGATACAGACAAAGGATCTATAGAGTAAGGTACAAGATTACAAAATAAACCCTGAGGGGACTTCACTGACTTCATCAGAAACAAAAGTTACATTTTTTGGTATATAGGTCTTGCTCTATTTCAGTCTTAACCATCCAGCAGAAAAGTATAAAAATGAGTTATATAACATGGGGCCATAATAATAATTTGAGCTGTAAATGGCTATAGTCCACAACTTCTTCAAATAATTCACTATTATTATGGAATGCTGGACTATGTTGGATTGTGTTGCCGAGTTCAGGCACCTAAATTGGTTTAATGACAATAGAGTGGTCATCTTTGACAGGTCTAGACAAAAAAAGGGGGATACAAAGGAAGAACCATGATGTGTCTGTATAAACGGTACAGTCAGGATAAATATGCAGTGCTTCTGCATAATTCTATGAGAAGCAAGATTTGCACTAATAGTGATTGGAAAACATATTATGTCAGCTCCTAATACTATGGACAACCACTAGGAAGATAACAAGGTAGAAAGTATTAATTATTGAATCTGTGTATAATTCAACTACAAAAATAAGATAACTATACAGCTACACTGTTTTAATTCACTGATTAGAAACATCTGCTATAATAATGTTTGTAAGTATAATATGTATGTACCTTGTACGATACCAAAACATTTCAAAAACATTTTACAATGTATTAATTTATCAAATCTGTCTGGTTAATTTGTCTTGAAACTGTCTCATTGCTATTTGTTCTTCATTAAAAATATTTATGTACATTCATACAGGTGAATGCATAAGACTTTTGATAAGACTGTATGACAGGACTTTGCTGGGTCTTGTGTCTTCAATTGATCTCTGAGAGACTTAAGAGCAGGAGGTAAATATCTATTTTCTTTTTGTCCTATGTTGGTAGATTATGTCTTATGTAGTAAGTAATCTTCATTGATTGAAATATTCCAGGCCTGTGAAACCCACATTTAATAATTAGACTTCATTTGTAGTCAAAATTGAGAAGGGAATGTTGATTTGTTGTGCAATGTTTGAAACAAAATGGACTTTTGCCTTTGATTAATGGACTCATCTGATAACCAAGAGACCCAGAAAAATCTGATGGTGGAAGTTAGCAGACTGGGTATATTTATTTCTGATTCATTATTAAATATTGAATTCAATATTTATTAACTTTTCACTAAACACCCAAGTCTATCTCACTGAAAAAGTTTATACCTTTGTTGATTCTGTGTCTTTTTAAGTAGACTGTCACGTACTCTGAGCTCTGAGTAAATATTAATTACAGGCAATTACACAAGCAAAACATTCAAGCCAGTCACCAGCTACCTTCCTCCATGTCTTCTTGTTAATGAGAAGCCTTCCTGTGGTGGGGCTGTGGTGTTCTGTCTCATGTTTGGAAGGCCCAAATCACAGCTGTAAGATAACACATTTGAGATAGGGTATGACATGATTGTCTAGTCAGGGATTAGGATTACAAACACCTGTCTTTCATCACTCCATTCCTTTGTGTTCATGCCTTGTTTGCTCAGCTCATGCTCTTTCTGTCTGTGGCATGACAGGCTGAACACAGTAATTCCAAACACTTTTCTTCACGCAAGCAGGGTTTGGAATCTGGGAACAGTTCAACCTCATAAGATAAGTTTTCTCCCTCTGGAAAATGTGTGGACACTTGAAGACAAGTTAAAATTAGCCCAAATGGAAATGTGTGCAAAGAGAAAAAGGTTTAAGAATATATCCAAAAAGGCTTAAAATCAAGCATATCTGGAGCAGAAGAAAAGTTTGCTTACTGAGGATGAATGATTTTGCCTGGAGCTGGGTTTCTCTGAACCCTGAGATTTTGGTAGTTTTCTAGCTTGTGTCACTCTAGCTCCTTAGTCCATGGCTTCTCATATTAGTTATACAGGGAAACTGCATGAATGGGTGGTCTGTAATCAAGCTTAAACTTCTAACTTAATGTGCGTCATTTGGTAAGCACTGTTTGCCACCTTGGTTGTTATTGCAGACTGCTGTCCACTGATGTGACCCTTTGTCTCAAGGCAAGGTGGAGGCATTGTCATACTCTCAATCAGGGCAATGCCTCCTGCATCCTACATCCTTGAAAGTACAGATGTGCTGTGTTATCAGCTTAAACTAGAATGAAACAAGATAACCCATGTGACACTTCTCTGGGAGGACATAAAATTTGATGTATACTTTTCTTTAAAAAAAACAAAAATGATTTTTCATGCCACAAAGGTAAATCTTCCTCTCAGCAGTGAAACTGAGGTCCTATGAAAGACACTTACAGGGTGTGGATAAAAACTGTACCCAAAAGTCTCCTGTGTTTAGCAGTGGAGCCTTGCAAGCATGATTGGAATAGGGGATTCACACATCGCTAAATTCAGAGCTGAACATGCTGTGGGGAGCTGGAGTATGGTTAGAGAAGGTGAGCCAGTGGACGGGATCTGAAAGGACACATGCTGTGTCTCTCTGGCCCCTCCCTCTCTCTCTGCTCCCTTGCTACCAAGAGGTGAGCATCTTGTCTTTCTAAGCTCTCCCACCACGTTGTTTCTGCTATGTAGCCAGGCAGCCATGGACTGCAGTCTTTTAAAATGATGAGCCCAAATAAACTTCCTCTTCTTTAAGTTGCTGGTGTCAGCTTTTTTGTCCTGGTGATGGAAAGAGACTAATATAGATACCACTCAACTTTACTTGGGTGCAGAAAGTATTTGTGGAGTGGAGAAATTGTGATGCTCTCTGGGTGGCCACCCTAATTTGTAAGATTCTTTTATTCAGAGATCTAAGGTCTGAAGCCATAGCCTAAGTGAGTGAAGGAGGGATTCCAAGGCTAATAGTATTTTAAAAGATGTGTCTTGGCAAACGACAGCTTTCCAAGGAGAGCTGACAATAAAAACCTACAGCTCTGGGCTGTCATTATGGGAACCCACACCAGTTGGCTAGAGCGGCTTTTATTGCCGAAGATTGTTGAAGGGGGAACAATCAGTATGTTTACTTAAGTTACATTATATAATGCCTTCGAGTTAAAAATCTCTATTTTTATTTATGTGCTTTGAAAGTAGCACTGTGTTTGTAAATAGAATATCATGTCTGCATATTGTACAACAAATGACCACTAAGAAAACAATATACAATGTATTCATTATTTAATTTGTTCTACTAATTTGATTTGAAACTGTCTCATTGCTATTTGTTCTTCAATACAATTATGGGACAAAAAAGAAAGTAGTACTGGGATTGACCCTGGGCTTTACCTGTGCTGAAGTACATGTTCTACTATCAGTATAATCCCCAAACCTCTATGTTCTATGTAAGAAGCAATGCAAATAGAAACATCAAAAGAAACCATCAAACATCCTAAAACCAAAAGACAGAGCCACTAAAATCAAAAGACTTTATTTACATAAACACTGAAATTCCAAATTTTTCATTTTCTGTTTAAAGTTATAATTTAGTTTTTGAAATCTCTCAGATTTTAGAAGCACGACTATTTCTCCATACCAAAAAGCATAGAATATTGATATTGGCACTAAGCCATTGCCCTTTGTCCTAAGTGACTTTCTTATTATCTGTGGTTCTCAGCCTCACTCTTTTGCCACTCTGTTTCTTGACATCACATGTTGAGAATGTAACCACAGGATCGTGTATATAACTGCTGAGCATGAAGATGCAAACAATGTTCTGTTGATTTCAGGTTTTATGAAACATTGTTGCCCTTAAACTGATGGGTTAATTTTTGCATTTTAACAAGCTGTAAACCACATACAGTAAAATCAGGACTGAATAGAATGTTTTGGAAATGGAATGCCCATTGCATTTTTTCCTTAATGCTATTTAAAAAACTATTTCAACAGTTTTTTAAAAATATTGTAAAGTGGATTAGCATATTTTCCTACCTGAGCCTATAAAACTCAGTGGGCACAATGATAGTTTTCTTTTGAGGAGCTTTGTTCTCTCACTTCCTTCAGCACCAGATCATGTGGGCTATTCTCCCACTATGTAGCTTCAAAGAGCAGCCCTAAAGATAACAGAGCGAACCAAGCATGCATACCATAGTGTGGAAGCTACTAGAAAGCTTAGATACACACTCTCGGCTGATTTTCTTGGCTTCAGCTCTTTTTTTTGAGAAGAAAATTATTAGTTGCTTGATTCACCCATTAACTAAACTAGCTTACTTGACATTTTAGAGAATTAAGGTAGTTTGAGAAATAAATTTAATTGAGATGTGTTCTGTATTTTATAGACTCTCTGCTGAAATAGATGCTCAGGAGTGGTTGTGGGATGCTGGAATTTTCTGGCCAGAAGTTAAAAAAAAAATACAATCTCAATTTATTCTCCTGACAGGTGGAAGAATGGATGCCGTCACCTTATGGAATGTCTGTGGCATGGTGATTCTAGGGTGGTTACTCTCTGAATTTTAATTTTAAACAAAGAATATTATAGTACTTTTCATGTAGCAGTTATCATTCTAAAACCTATTTTACTGTCTCTCATGTGTTTGGATAAATTCTTACAAAATATTGTTTTCCTATTAATGTTATATGTTTCACTATACAATACAGGATGAAAATATCCTAAGAAAACTCAAATTATGCCAAGGCAGGAACTGAAGCTTCTGTGAAAAGTATCTCTCCCATTTGTTCCAAAATGGAACAAATTCTCTCTCATGCCCCTCCTGAATCATAGCTTTGTTTACAATATATAAAATACAATTCACAGGTGTTCTAACTACATGAGAATCCCTAAATGGCTCAAAATGATCTGGTCCCATTTACCTAACATCAGTTTATCAGATACTTGTTATCAGGCTCCACAGTAGGGAGGGAAACTCATTGCAGGACTGCAGCAAGCCCAGGGGTTTCAGACAGAGTATAATGTTTGAGAGTGTCTTCCGAGAGCCAGGAAGTATTCAAGTCCTTAGAACACAGACAGTGATGAAGAGAACCCTGAAGGGGTGGTCCTCTCACAAAGCTAACTTTCCAGCAGGGCAGATTCTCTGATGGGAAACCAACGCGTGAATGTTGTATTCGGATTTGTGTGAGGGAAAAGATACAATATGACCATGAGATGGAGAAGGAGGCAGAGGAAAGCAGCATTGAGCAGAATGGCCAGGAAAGCAGCTCTCATGGATCTTGCATTTCAGCTGTCACCTGAGTCTCCAGAGGATTTAGCCCTGCACAGTGTCTCAGAAGGAGTGAGAGCAGGAAACAAGGAGCCCATGGAATTGAAGAGAGTCTGGTGTGTCACAAGGACAGGACAAGACAGGAGTCACTGTGACAGAGTAAAAAGGGCCAAAGGATAGAGGGAAAAGAAGTCAGGAGTCTGGGTCCAGGCCAGATGTGTGAGCCCTTGGAAGACTTTCATGCTGGTTGTGATGGGAAGCAGCCGAGCAGTTTGAGGTGGAATGTCTTGGTCTGATTAATGCTTAGATCACACTGCACTGAGGATAGACTGTGGGGGCAGCAGAGGAGGTGGGAGGTCATTGGGGAGACTGGGAAACAATGATCATTTGAGCTGGGTTCGTGGGAGAGCAATGCCAGTAATCTCGGGCCAAGGATATGAACAGTCAAAAATATCAAGAGACATTTGTAGAAGTGGGCAGGACCTACTGCTGCCTGGATTGCATGGGTCAATGGAAAGAAAACAATTAAAGGTTGATTCTGCCTGTGTGATGTGGATACTGTCTTAAGACCTGTGCCTCTGAGGTAGAAGGCAATTGTCTAGCCTTTCCCATGTCCAAGGCAGATGAGTGTCTGATAGCTAAGTAAAGTTGTTGAGTCAGGGTTTTAGCCATTATTGATGGATGATTAGTATGTGTTAGATACGGTTTAAAGCCCTTATGATGCAAAGGTTAATTTCTATCTCTCAACTTTATCAGGAAGTAGATGTGATTACAACTGCTAAGGGTATAATGACAGCAGATTTTTTTTTTTTTTTTTTTTTTTTTTTTGTCTTTTTGAGATAGGGTCTCACTATGCAGTTCAGGCTGGCCTTAAGCTCACTTTGTAGCTCTGGCTGATCTTGAACTCACAAGAATCCTCCTGCCTCAGCCTCCCGAGTGCTGGGATTACAGGCATGCGCCACCACGCCTGACTGACAGCAGAGTTTGAAGCAGGCTTGAAAAATGTAGCTAAGGTGCCTGACAGCTTTATTGTTATTGTTCCACTTGATTTTTTTTTTTTTTTTGCATTTATGTATTTGGCACAGCATCTCACTGCACAGTTCAAACTCATAGCGATCCTCCTGTTTTTAGCCTTCCTTGAACAATTTAGAAGAGTCCCCGGTGCTGGGATTACAGGCTCATGCCACTAGGCCCAGACTCAAAATGATCTTTTTTTTATAGTATTGGTGCTCAGACTTAGACCTTGTGCTCGCCATGCAGGTGTGTGTGCTGCTGAGCTATTGCCCTGGGCCCCACATGATGTTTCTGAAACCTTGGTACCAGATGAGATTTTCCAAACAGACTGTATAAACAGAATAAAAAGATGGCTGAAAATGGCATCTTGGGCCTTTAGCAATTTAGAAGTTCTCACAGAAGGAATAGCAAAAGAATATGAGCAAGCGTGATTGGAGGGAACCAGGCAAATCAGTGTAAATCCTACTTAAAGTTCCCTATAGTTTAAATATAAAGTATTTTTAAATATCAATGTGTAAAATTTTATTTTTAGGAAAGGGAGTCATGCAGATTTGAAAGCCAGCAATCATGTCAAACAACATTTTTCTCTACAGAATACTAATGTTTGCACAGAAATCAGTTTAGGGCAGAAAGATACCAATCCTGGGTTAGTCCATGCTTACTATCAATGCACAAGACTTTCTGATGTGGGTGGATGACTACTAAGGTGGAGCTGCCTGGACCCTGGTAAGGCTCCTGAAGCATTTGACCACTAGTGACCTGTGTTCCTCCAGTAGCACTATCCTTTGGACAAGCTTGTGAAAACTTCCATTCTTCATAAGATTAAACCTCAAGAAGTACAAGATTCAATATGTTGTATAAATAGCAAAATATTCAAGCCAAACTGGATCCTTAGCCCTTCAGGATCAGTTAATTTGCTTGTGTTGTACATAAACTCTGACACAGGTGGGTAACAATATGAAGAAGGGAAATTAGTTTTCCCATTATGAATTGCACCTATGCTAGCAAATATGTGCTTATGACTTCATCTTGAAATAATTTGATTTATGATACGAAATCATGTATGGGCAATTATTTTTCAGATTATCAAGCAATTTATATTTTAATTTATAAACTTAATTTTAAAAACATACTTTAACTTTAGTTGGGAGAAATAAAGATGTGTATTCAGAACATTTACAAAAATTGGAAGGTGTGCGTATCTACAAAGATTCATCTTTCTTTGGAAAATATGGCTGAGTAAATTATTTTCCACCTAAATCTTTCAATGGGGCATGGAAGCCATTTATACAAGTGTGTGAAACAGTTCATTATCTATTAAAGACCTGATGGGTATAGCCTTTAACAAACTTTATTTTTCTCATGTGTCCTACTTCGTGTATAGCTGTCCCCACCAATGTCTCGTGCACTCACGAGGTGGGCTTTAGGTGGTGAGACCATGGGGGAATGATACTCATTAGGGGCTTACTCCACTGATGAGCTTATAGCTACCTGTGATGCTAGGAGGTGACAGTGGTCCTAGAAGATGGGTCACCTGGGACATGGCTTAGAAGATCTATCCTCCTTCAATCTGTTTTTACTTTCTGCCCACCATACCATGAGGTCTTTCTTCCCTGCCTTGCCCTTCTGTCATATTTCCCTGTCTGGGAGGCACTCAATTATTCTTTGAAACCTCTACAAACTGCCAGTCAAAACAAATCTTTAGTTTAATCTGTAGGTGTTGGGTGTTGTGTCTCAGAGACAAAGATATAACACAGACACATTTTGGTACAAAATGGTGGGGTCATTGTTGTGATGCTGCTTAGGCATGTGTTTCAGAAACCTTTGAATCTGGGAGGAGAGTGGAGAGAACTGGAGATCCTGCTCAGAGAAGCTTTATAAGCCAGTCTTGGTGGGAGGTTGCTCTTGGAGTTCAGGGGACCGGAATGTTGACAGAAAGTCAAACTGTGAAGACTAGGTTCACAAAGCTTCTGGTGGGGACAATGACTCTGTTGGCAGTTGGACTTCAGGCTGTGTATATTATGTTCTGGCAGAAAATTAATCTACCTCTTACTCCCGTCCTCAGCTTTACTAAGAATGAGATTAAGGGTGACTGACTAATTCAGCTGGCAGAGTTCAAGGCAATCTCATGTTTAGACTGTGACATGGGTACCACTAGAAGCTTTTAGATAACTCCACCTTCAGAATCAAGGGCCAAAGATACAGCTCAATGGTTTAAAATGTTTTCAGTTTGGCCAGAAAGGGAAGGTGCAGAAAAATTGGAGCCTATTGAATGAGAATACCTGCTTCTAAAAATGATTAGCATTAAAAAAAAAAAAAAAAAGCCAAATGGCTTGAATCTGAATAATCCAAACAATGCCTTGAGGGAAAGGGAAAAAGCTGGCAGACCCCACCATTTCCACACTCATAGGTAGAAAAGTGAAAGACTTAGCTTTGAGAGGAGAGCTCCAGAACAACTTGATCCAAAATAACAGCCTCCTATGGAGTGGGAATCAACTCCCTCCCATTCAGTTCACGAGACTCCTCCAGCCAGGAGCTCTGCAATCCCCAGCTGGGTGCGAAGAGCTCAGCTGCTGCTCCAGCTGGCAGGAGACCTTGGCATCACCGTGCAGAGCTGGCCTTATGTGCATGCAGAGGTAAGAGCTCTGCAGTCAGAGAGATTTCCACCCAGATGTCAGAAGAGGGCCTGAGAGACCGGGCAGCGAACCTCTGAGAGGGGAGCGTGTGTTCTGAGAATTAAGGTGAAAGTGCAGTGGAGACCCCAAGATGTTAGAAAAGCCATAAATGTGGAACATCTGAAGAAAACTGAAAGAAGTGGTGAGCAAAGGTGGCCTGAGAGAGGTGATGTGGGCTACAATGTCACCAGTGCCCTACAGGTGAGGCCACCCAAGGTTCTGGAGTCCATATCTCCATGAAATCTGCCCAGTGTGTTGGGTGCTGAACTTAACAAACTTACTGTTCTTCCTGCTAGGTTTCAGTCTTGCTTGGTCTCATGCGTTTCTAGCCCATTTCAAAATGGAGCCCATGTCTCCATTTTGAAATGGGAATGTTTTCCCTGTCCCTTTATGTGCAGATAGTGTTTAACTTTCTTTTGATTTTTACAGGGGCTCCTGGCTAATAGTTTGCCTCAAATCTCAGAGGAGACTTGAGGCTTGAGCTTTTTGGCATTGCTGACACTATTAAGACTTTGGCAGCTCTTCAGGATGGACTAAGCGCGGTTTGCATAAAGGGAAGTACAAGAATCTCTTGGAGCCAGGGGCAGGAAGCTATGGCTTATATCTAGATGTGCTCCCTAAAGCCTCGGGCACTCATAGGTGTGGCTCTCTGGACGTGACTGGATCATGGGAGCCTTCAGTCTAAGTGTGGCGCGGTGCAGTGAAGCCCCGCCTAAGGGTGGACTCCTGGAGGCCTGGCCTGGCGGGACGTCACTGCCTCCTCTACCTGCGACCTCACACTCCGCCTTTTACCTGCCGCTTGAGAGCGCTTCCTTCCCTGCCGTCGCATCTGTGCCATGCTGCCCTGCCTTGAAGCCTGCTGAACAGAGATGGAAACCGCTACACGCTGTGAGCCGAAACAATCCTCCCTTCCTCACAACTGTGGGCATTGGTGATTATGTCTCAGTACTGAGGAAGAATCTAAGCCACCAACTCTAAAGTAAAATTGCCTAATTCTGAGACAGTATCGTTCATTACTGAGGCTAGAGTTAGAATTACAGAGGGAGAGATTTTAATGTATGTGTATGTGCTGTGAACTTGACTGAACCATTTTGATATTTCAGAGCAGGAAGAGTAGCAATTCTAGAGGCCAGCTTTTAATTCTCAAGCAAATGCATTTTTGCACCATTGAAGAGACTAATTCAGTGCTTTAATTGCTGAATCTATGACTTCTGAGAGCTTACATATACAAACCAGTCAAGGTTAAGAAATTGTGCTGAGACTTTGCACTAAAGATGGGTTCTGGTGTGTGGTGCAAGTGACCACAACTGTCAGGAGACTAGCGTGAATATTGGCTCTGTCACATACAAGCTACATGCTTTTGGCTTCAGCCACATCTTTATTTAAGAAGCAAAGATCAAAGCACTTGCAGAGTTGTGCTGAGTAATATAAAGGATTAAAACCACTGGATAGTACGCCGTCCAAATGCAAGCTATGTATTATTGCTATGTAACACTGAGGCTGATGCCTAATCTAGAATTTTTTCCTAATATAAATAGAATTAATTATGTATAAATAGTCAAGTGGAAGCAAGTGATTTACTAACAGGTAAAAGAGTCAAAATAACAGATGTAAGCAGAGTAAAAACACAATCATCTCTGGTCAAGAGCAGAAAGAAAAGTATAACTTCCATCCTGGAAGAGACAGCAAATTGGATGAAGATTTATTTAGGTACTTTCTTGACAATGACATTGGTGTAGAACTGAATTCTAGGATGTTTTATGTCTTTATGGTTTTGCTGTTCTAACGCCTTGATTGTGTCATGCACAAAAGGCTATTTGAAAGGACTAGAATGGGACCTTTTTTTTGATAGCACATCTTCAGTGCTGGTGATATGGTTTCTGAGTTCAGGACAGATATTCCTGTTTTAATTAGGTACGTTTTCAAGTTAAATTACTCACTATACCTCATTTCAGAATAATGAATTATGTAATTTGCAATGAGGATGAATTCACTCATGATAATTTAAAAAATTGGTCCAATATTTTCAAAGTTCATGATGCAGAGTAACAGTATGTTCTAAGAGAATTCTATTGTATTTTTATTGTTTTATTGCCATTATTTTTATTGTTTTTATTTGAGTTGTTAATCATATTACTATCACAAATAGTAAGTAGATGGAAAAATAAAGGAGGCAGGTTCTGATACTTGTTTACATTGTTCAGTTTTACTTCATATGTTATCACAGAAACTAGGAAGCTCAGAGAAAATGAAGAAATTTGACTTTCCAAGATATGCATGCTATAATATGTAGATATGTTATTGTATCAAAAGAATACTTTTTCCACCACTCTTGGTAACATTATAACATTGCTGATAATTGAAAGGAATAGATTAAGAACAATGAAGGAGAATATGTTGACTAAATTACTAAATTAGGCAAAGTCTCCTTAGTGTCAAGAAATTATTCCATCTTCCTACTCTTGATCATTTAAATTCTGTGAAAGAAATATTTTCATAAGACATTAATCATATATAACCAATTAGATTTTATTAACTTAGTGTTTTGATCAACTGATCCTTATTGCTCCACTGTCTTATGTAGGAATAGTACCTTTCAATACGACTATACAGACACAGTATAAGTCCGAGAACTTAACACCTTGATTGAATTTACTACTAAGCTTCAGTTGGTACTGACATCACCTTTGCATTTGTGTCAAGATAGTCAAAAGCATCTGTATTGTTTGCAGTTTTGCTACTTCTTGATTTTGACCTTAAACAGGTCACTAGACCAATCTGCCTCCCAGAATCTACCCTGTAGAAACTGGGATGACGTCTCACTCAATCACAGGCTTTAGTAAAAAAGTTAGAAACATATGCTAGGAGTAGTTAAAAGTGAAGTAGAGTCACAGAGTCATGGTTTTAAAGAAATATTTCATATTTATATCTTGTACTCTGAATGCTAGGTAGACAATGCATGTATACTAGTTGTTACTGTCCTACTAGCCTGTTTTGAAGCTCTGTTTTGTTTTTTTTAATTTTTTTCTCTTTAGAATAAGACATAAAAAGAATATTCAGCAATATTTTTTTTAGGGCTGGGGAGATAGCTCAGTAGAATAAGTGCTTGCCTGGCAAGTGCAAGGTGCTGAGTTCAGTTTCTGGTACTGAAAAAAAAAAAGAAAAGAAAGAAATATCTTTTCAGACTAAAGGTAAGTAATTGTGCTAGAGAAAGTTGCTGGGAGCTTAGCTGAACTCAGATCCTGAAGCAAAGAGCAGCTGTGTTGTTTTCACTAGAAAAGTAAAAAGCATAGTGCAAATGCTTTTAAAAGAGAATTGTCTTCAGTATAACATAATTTATATAGAAATAAAACCAAGTTTAGCTACTAATGAAGAAAACATATGCATTGAGCATTTCTTCTTTTTTTTAATACAAAGCAGCATTTTGATTTTTTTTTTTTTTTTTTTTTTTTTGGTGGTACCTGGAATTAAACTTAGGACCTTGAGCTTGCCAGACAAATACTACTCCACTGAGCTATCTCCCCAGTCCCTTGAGCATTTATTCTTTACCCATGGAAGGTCCTGACTCATGACTCAGAGAAGCACAGTTCTGAGAAGTCTATTTTCTGTATGTGCACGCTCTATCCTTATCTGCCGTATATGAGGGTGAGGAGATTGTCTCAAAGAGCCCGTCCTATTTCAACCTGTATTGCACCATACCCTGACCTCAGAGGCCAAACTACCTGTAAGCCTCAGCTTACTGAATTCTTGCAATAATTAGGGAATGATAAATAATCTTTATCACCTATATGTGGCAATCAAGGAATTCTTTAGGAATCACCAATTATAAACATCTATACTTTTTTGTTTAATTTTTAGACAAATTATTTGTAAGTTAGTTAGCAATTGAATTAAGCATGAGTACTCTTTTTTTAAATTTTGGAAGTACTTTACAAGCAAAATATGTCTTTGGTAACAAGATGGGGAAACTTCTATGTGAGTAAGAGCTGATTAAACACTGTAGAATGACTGAGAATGAATTAAATCAATAACCAATTTCTTTTGCTTTCAGATAGGACTTCGATATCTCAAGGTGCCTTAGTCACAGAGAGATTAAGAAGTTGAAAGGCATGGAGAAGGCATACACAAGAGCAGCTTTCCACCTGAAATGGCACAGATGGGCATAAAGGATGGTCATGTTCAAATGATGCAGGCAGCGGGCTCTACCTTGGGCAGAACTGAACACTGTCAGTTTTCTGGCTCCAGACGATGATCTTCTAGGGTCCCTCCAAGGACAAGATGCGCATGTAAAGTTGGTAGCAGGTATCAGAAAAGGAGCAAATATTGGAGAAACACAGCATCATCTTTTTACTTCTCTAGTTCTAGCATACCATTTTTTTCCCCTTTAGAGTATACATCTCCAGGAATCAGAAACATCAGGAAACAGAATGTGGTCGAGCCCTTTAGGTATTTTGCTGAGGTTTTTCAATCAACTGTTTCTGCTTGATAGAGAGTAGGGGTGTCCTGTCATCTTGTTGACAGTTTTAAAATGAGGAGAGAAAATGGCTCTCGTCTCCAGAAAAATTTCTGAATATTCAGAGATTATTTCTGATTTAATTTTAAAAGCCTCTTTCTTCAAAAGTGAATCAGAAAGTGAATTGGTAAACACAAGACAGGTTTTCTTAATCCATGGCTTCTACAGGTTGAACCTCTAACATTGTATGTCAAATTTACACACACACACACATACACACACACACACACATTTTCATTAGAAAACAATGCTTATTGTCATAAAGTACACAAAGGTAACATTTTTCTATCCCAGTTAGGTATTGTTGGTATGGAAAGCCTGCAAGTGAAGAGCTTATGATGTGTTTCATTCATGGCTTCAGGGTTTGCATTCATTCTTTTCTTCTTTTCTTCCTTTAATAAACAGTGACTCAGTGTCTACTATATGTTAAGGGGGGGGTGTGGTAGTAAATAAAACATCAAATATCTGCTGTACTGATTAAATGACAGTATACAATTGAATGAAATATGACACGAGGTAACAGCAAACATGATGAAGGACGGCTGAGGTGTGAGGCATGACAGGTGGAGTGGGCGCAGTGTGGGGTCTCAGACAGGCCCTCAGACAAGCCCCTGAAGACCTTCTGGTGAGCTGACCCAAGAGATGAGCTCAAAATGTTAAGATGCTGTGGCAGCTGTCGGTATTATCGTTTTCACGTTGTAAAGGTCTCCCAAATTCAGTATATGGCCTCATACGTTTTCTTTTTATTTATCATAGGTTCTCAGAAAAGTAAATTATATGCTTTTGTCTTGGAAAACTTTGAAATCTAATAGAGTCCTCCTTTTTTGAAAGATAAACTATGTTCCACAACTCTATTCAATCTCAGGTAAGTTATTCTTGTTCTTTGTCTTACCAGCATTTATATTTGCCTGAATCTTCACAGATCTCCACATTTTGGAACAAAGTCATGTTAATGTCAAGCTACAAGGATATCCATGGTAAATACTGCCTCTTGAGACTCATGCAGGAGGAGAACACTGTGTTCAGCAGAATTTGAGCAAAAATAATATCCTAAGGATCACGTTATAGCAGAAGCATTTTTCTTGCTGAAATTTCTATAGCTTTTTAGCCACAATGTGCTTCTAGAAAATAAAAAACAAACAAAAGCAATAACAATGAGAAACAAAATTACAAAAATCCACCAGGACTGGGGAAATGGCTCAGGGGCATATGCACCTGCCTGGCAAGTTCCAGGTTCTGAGTTTGATCCCTGGTTACATCCCCCAAGCCCCCCCCCAAACAAAACAAAACAAAAACCAAAAAGGAAAAAAAAAAGTAAAGAAAACTCTCAAAAAATGAAAAAGCATGGTGTACCCTAGAACTATACCAGACTGTGTTGTTTTCCTCAAAACTGAGACCAGTTCCAAAGATACAAAGAAAAACAACTTCACTGCAATGTGGCTTCGAGTGTCTCTCAGATCTGTGCATGTGGGCATGTGCTAGGCCCTTCCTGCTGAGCAGTTCTTGAGCTCCATCCTGTATTAGAATCACCTGCAGGGATTAGCAAACTACAGGGAAGGAGTTGCCCTGTACAGTGTCTAACTCAATAGGTCTGTGATGAAGAAATGTTCATTTCTACACTGCTGCTGCCAGACTATATGTGGAGAAACACGGGCTTGGAGAGCCCCTCACTAGTTCCTGATCAGGGAACTGATGCTCAGTGCCCCCAGATGTCACAGCAGTGGAATGTGGTGAGAAAGAATAAGAAATCCTAGAAGAGAACCCTGAAGCTGAGCAGCCAAGACAGTGATCTCTGTAGGCAAATCAGGCCGGCTCATCTTACAGGTATGCAGTTCTTGGCTTGGAGCTCCAGGGAAGAGCAGGCCCCATCAGACAGTCAAGAGTGGACTGATTGCGCCAGTACCCTGAGAGCACAGGATGGAAAGCCATCCCTCAAATTGCCTCCTCACGTGTGCACATGCAGTCAGCTAGCCTGCCAGAAGAATGACCTTTCACTAATTAAAATGCTAAAATATAGGTCTGGTTTCTATTTTACAAGCTAAGTAGCACAGGTTGAATGTTCCTTATCTGAAATGATTTGGACAAAACTGCTTCCTACTTTGGATTTTATAATACTTAGAGTACATGTATGCATGTGTATATGGATAATATATATGTGCCCAAATATATATGTGCCAAATATAAATATGGATATACATATCAGGGGCACAGAGGCCTACTCTAAACACTAACTTCATTTAGTGTTTATTCTAAACACCAATTCATGTGCATATAATAGGTTGAAAGTAATTTCGTATAATACCTATTGTGCACCTTCATTTGTCACATGAAGTTGGGAGTAGAATTGTTCTCTTGTGGTACCTTGTTGGTCCTTGAAAGTTTCAAATTGTAGAGCACTTCAGATTTTGGATATTTGGATCATTGATGCTCAGCCTGCATTTATTTTAATGGAAAAAGAGTCTCTTTAAATTGAAAGAGACTCTTTCAATTTGTTAGATCCAGGGGGCTCACTTTGTAGTGTGAGTTAGAAGAATCTGTGTGCTTCCACTGTTAATTCCATGGTCAAAGCTATTGTTCTTTAGGGATTTATATAAGATTGATGATCTGATAAAATGGAATTAAAACCCTACACTTCCTCTTCAGAATAAAGTATGATATAATGCACCATGGGTAAAGGGGATTACTTTATTTATAAGCTATTTGGTGCCTATACTAAAAGTATAGCATTATATACCTCAGGGAAAATGTCTAACACATAGAAAACTTTGAAGGATCTCTGAAAAATTATATAAAATTTGAGTAGCAAGAAAAACTAGATTTTTCTTTTTTTAATGTCAAATAAAAGGTAAAGAGCTTTATTTCCAAGGACATGGTCTGACATCTATATACAGTGCTGATTCAAATTCCAGCTCAGTGCCTTCATTTGTTGTTTCTGCTGAATCCTTAAACTGCCTCCTCTCACCCTCTCCATTTTGAGTTTCTACTTTTATCAGAAAAGTCCCATTGAAAAGCTTCCCTCAAGTGTTCTCCATTTTCTCTTTGAGCTGTATGGTGTCCACCTTTTGTCTCCAAAGATGTTGCCTGTCTCCTATTTTGTGTCCCTTCCTTCACCCAATACAGCAGAATCCAGAGGCCAGGGGAAGGAGCTTAGGGACAGTTGTCACACAAGTTCATTCACCATGGGAGCTAAAGTTGGCCAGGGTCACCCAAGAAAAACTACATATTTAAGCAAAAGATAAAATGATTGCTAATTTTTGTGTACCAGTGTGAACTACAGCACTCAGCTATTTGTTCCAATCCACTCTTGATGTCACTGTAATGGCAGCTCTTAAGCGTGATCAGTATTTGATGGCAGTAGGGTTAGAGGAAGGCAGTTTTCCCTCCATTGTTTGCATAGCCTCATCCAATTGGCGGGAAAAGTTCTGTGTGAAGACTGAGGTTTCTTAAGACAAAGGATTTCTACCTCAAGAACACAGTCTAAAAACTCAGCTTAAGCTTTTAATCTGCTGCCCTGAAGTATTTGGATTCAAGAAATTTCAACTCTTGCCTAAATCTCCAGCCTGACAGCTGGCCTTAGATAATTCAGCCCCTACAACTGCAGGAGCCAATACTTTTGAAAAACAATCTCCACCAGCCCTTCCTTGTTTTCCTTCTCTCTATCATATCCTATTGGTTTTGTTTCCCTGGAGAACGCTGACTAATACAACAATATATCAATGACAGCACTAATCAGAGTTGTTGGATCTCAGGACTGTTTTTCATGTGACTATGGTAAACCAGGCAATAATTTATTTTTTTTCATTTTGACTACTTGAGAGTGATTTAATTTTGTTTTCAATTTTCCTCTTCTCCACCCTTTCCTTTCTGGAAAACCAATGGAATCACTTGCCACATATTGCTGTTCTTTCTCTGAAGTAGGCCTACCTGTGCTTCCTTTAAGTTACTTTGGAAGATAAATAGGAAGGTAGATTTACAGTTGTGAAGTGATTTGATCAGAAAGAGAAGGGACTGTCCACCTTGCCATATATCTGAGAGTTAAATCATATTTTTTGAAGCCTTAAGTGTCAAGACAACAAGTAATTACTCTGACCACAAGTAGGGGCTCATTGCATGTAATAGGAACGTTATGTACAAGTCTGCCATTCTGCATGACTCCAATGACTGTTTAATTAGGATTTCCCTCACAATCTCCCAATATCATGGAACATATGTTCCTCAGGTCCAATTAACCTCTGAATGATTCCTTTTTTTTTTTTTCTTTTGGCTGTACCGGGGTTTGAATTCAGGCCCTTGCACTTGCCAGGGAAGCGCCTATTCCACTGAGCCATCTCCCCAGCCCCACAATTTCCCAATAGAAAAAAGGCATTAATGTGTATGTGCATTTTGAGCTACAATGTTCAAACTTACAAAATGGGGAAAATTTTATGGAATACCTTGTCTGCGCAAGGATAGTGCAATGGATGCATGATTTGATTTGATGTTAATATCTCAGTGGGACAGATCTTACTGTTGTTTCCAGGTTTTTTGTGAAGAAATAAAAGAGTATGAAAGGTATTATGTGACCTGCCCCATCAAGTTGTTAATGAAGGAAAAAACAAGAATTTATGCTGCATCTAATTCCAAAGTCTGTACCCTCTTTCTACACTAGATTCATTGTTTGTGAAAATTAGACTTTTATAGTGGTAAACATAGTTTGAAGGGCTAGGGATATGGCTGAGTGGTGCAGCACCTGCCTTGTAATCATAAGGTCCTGAATTCAAATCCCTATGCCAAGTAAATACAATGTAGTTTGAATAAGTCTGCTTCTTTTCATAGTAAACCATCTTGAGTGGCTTTGGGAGCTGCAGAGCACCTGTGAATTTGCACAAGTCATCCCGGCTCTAGTCCAGCCCATCCTGGCTCCCCACCTTTCCTCAACCCCTGCCCAGTGTGCCATGGGCCCTTTATGCCACAGCCTCTCCATGCTCCTGCTACTGCTGCAGATTTTGCCATGCTTCTGCCAGGAACTGGAGGAGCCCTGCCTTCCTGGTTTTGGTGCCGAGAGCTACACTTTTATTGTTTCCCAGTGGCACCTAGAAAGAGGCTCTGTCCTGGGCAGAGTGAGTTTCGTAAGATGCACAGGTCAACCAAGAACAGTCTACTATTCTGCCAACTCCCGATTTCAAGTAGGTACAGATGGTATAGTTACAGTGAAATGGCCTCTACAGCTTCATAAACCAGAGACCAGTTTTTCTGTCCATGCCTGGGATGCCTCCTTCAGAAAGTTTTCCACCAAAGTTACGCTGAAGGCAGAGGGAACCCAGCATCAGCACCACAGCCACCCGCAGCACCATGACAACCATGACCAGGACCATGACCAGAACAATTCCCCTGAAACACAGCTAGAAGTGATCAAATTTCCCACCTTCCACCATGGTCTCGGAAGGCAAAAGAGAGACTGGGTTGTCCCACCCATCAAGTGCTCAGAAAATGAAAAAGGCCCATTTCCTAAAAGGCTGGTTCGGATAAAATCCAACAAGAACAAAAAAAGTAAGATTTTCTATAGCATCACTGGCCAAGGAGCTGATGCACCCCCGGTTGGTGTGTTTATTATTGACAGAGAAACAGGATGGCTAATGGTGACAGAGGCTCTGGATAGAGAAAACATTGCCAACTACATTTTCTCAGCTCATGCTGTGTCATTGAGTGGGAATGCAGTGGAGCACCCCATGGAGATTGTGGTCACAGTGATAGATCAGAATGACAATAAGCCTCAATTCATCAAGGAGGTGTTTGTGGGATCTGTCATGGAAGATGCTCTTCCAGGAACTTCTGTGATGCAGGTGTCAGCCACTGACGCAGATGACCCTGACACCTACAATGCAGAGATTGCTTATGCTATCCTCAGCCAAGAGCCCATGGTGCCTCACAGTCAAATGTTTATCATCCACCCAGTCACAGGGGTCATCAGTGTGGTCACTACCGGGTTAGACCGAGAGAGTCACCCCATGTATATCCTGGAGGTTCAGGCTGCTGACCTTCAAGGTAATGGCTTAAGTACGACAGCAAAAGCTGTGATCACAGTGACTGACATCAACGATAATCCTCCCATCTTCAACCTAACTACGTACAAGGGTCAGGTGCCTGAGAATGAGGTCAATGCCGTCATCACTGAGCTCACAGTGACTGATGGTGATGCCCCCAACACCCCGGCTTGGCAGGCCGTGTACACCATACTAAATGATCCTAATGAGCAGCAGTTCATTGTCATAACAGACCCAATTACCAACAATGGTATTCTGAAAACAACTAAGAGCTTGGACTTTGAAGTAAAGCAGCGATATATTCTACATGTGACAGCAGCAAATGTGGTCCCCTTTGAAGTGATTCTTCAGACCTCCACAGCCACTGTCACTGTAGATGTGCTTGATGTCAATGAAGCCCCAATCTTTATGCCCCCCGAAAAAAGAGTAGAAGAATCAGAAGACTTTGGGGTGGGCTCAAAAATCACATCCTACACAGCTCGGGAGCCAGATACATTTATGAAACAGAAGATTACGTATCGGATTTGGAGGGACACTGCCAACTGGTTGGAGATTAATCCGGACACTGGTGCCATTTTCACTCGGGCTCAACTGGACAGAGAGGCTTTTGAGCATGTGAAGAACAGCACATACACAGTGCTTGTCATTGCCACCGATGACGGTTCTCCAATCACCACTGGAACAGGAACCCTGCTCTTGACCCTCTCAGATGTGAATGACAATGCTCCAATCCCAGAACCCCAAAACATGCACTTCTGCCAGAGGGATTCCCAGCCTCACATCATAAACATCAGTGATCTGGATCTGCCCCCAAACACCTCCCCCTTCATGGCAGAGCTCACCTATGGGGCCAGTGTCAACTGGACCATTGAGTACATTGATTCAACCCAAGAGTCCATCATCTTGAAGCCAAAGAAAACCATGGAGGTAGGTGACTACAAAATCAATCTCAAACTCTCTGATAACCAGAACAAAGACCAAGTGACCACTTTGGATGTCGGAGTGTGTGACTGTGAAGGGGCTATCAACAGCTGCCTGAGGGCAAATTATGCCAGGGTGCAGGTGCCTGCCATCCTAGGCATTCTAGGAGGAATCGTTGCTTTGCTAAGTCTGATTCTGCTGCTCCTACTGTTCGCTTGGAGGAGACGGGTAGTCAAAAAGCCCTTACTGCTTCCAGAAGATGACACTCGGGACAATGTCTATCACTGTAATGAAGAAGGTGGTGGCGAAGAGGACCAGGATTTTGACTTGAGCCAGTTGAACTGGGTCCTGGACGCTCGGCCTGAAGTGACTCGCAGTGATGTAGCCCCAACCCCCAAGAGCGTGCCCCAGTACAGACCCCGCCCTACCAACACCGATGAAATCAAGGATTTTATTGATGAAAACCTGAAGGTGGCCGATAGTGATACCATGGAGCCCCCCTATGACTCTCTGTTTGTGTTCGACTACGAAGGGAGTGGCTCTACAGTTGCCAGTCTGAGCTCCCTGAACTCCTCCGAGTGCGATGAGGATCAGGATTACGATTACCTCAACAAGTGGGGCGATCGCTTCAAGAAGCTGGCGGACATGTATGGAGGGGGCCAGGAAGACTGAGGGGTCTTGGGGGCTCCAGCGGTGTGTGACGCAGAACGACATTCCTGGTGATTTCCAGCTCCCGTCCCTGGAGATGAATTCCTGGGACCAAGACTAATCCATTATACAGTTCAGATAGTTATGTTTTTTCCTTCATAGCTCTATTTATGTGTGTGAGTGCACGCACGCATGTGTGTGCGAGTGTGTGTGTGTGTGTGTGTGTGTGTAAGGTTTTAATTTCATGGAATCTTTTTTTTTGTACTCACTCTCCTATAATCTGTACATAGTAATGAGGTCCCAAAGCTCGTGGAGTTTTGGTATTTCAAAGTTTCAGCCTCAGACGTTTTTGCTACCTGCCAGGCAGGGTGGTGCACCCTTCTAATCTTAGCACTCAAGAAGCTGAGGTAGGATTGCCATGAGTCTGAGGCCAGCCTCGGCTAGGTAATGAGTTCAAGGTCAGTCTGCTACATAGACCCTCGCTTAAACACAGCAGACCAACTAACCAACAAATCAATAAAAATTGTTTCTATTAGCAACTTACAGTTTTCCTATAGGAGATTTGTCTCAAATTTAAAAGGAAGGCTGAAAGTAAAATGTCATATATGTATTTTTTAAAAATTTTTTTCTTTTATTTTTTTCATTTGAACTGAGTGCCTCTTTCTCTATCCCCTAATCACTGCACTGTTGTCCTGTGTCTGGATCTCTCTCCATGCTTATTCCTAAAACCCTGGACACATGGGAGTCCTGATGCAGAGAAGCCTGCGCCCTCTCAGGGTGACAGGCGTTTGTCTGGGTCCGGCCATGTCCTTACTGGGTACTGTATACTCTAAAGAGCTTTCTTGTTTTTTCTTTCCAGCTCCTGGGTATTAGGTTGAAATGGGCTTCTACTCATTCACTTGTTCTGAGTCCATATTTGTTACGTGACTGTCATTGCAGAGTACTTGGGTTCACCAGAAAATATGATGAACTTCCAGGTGTCAGTTCTTTTCTCACGCTTGTTTATTGACTCTTAGAATAACACCTACAACATTACAGCCAAAGACAGCAAAGAACCACAGAGATGGCAGGCAGCCCATCACTATGTTGGCCATTTAGCAAGTTGATGTTGAGGATGGCTGAGGTGGGCCAGTCTCTTTCCTTGAACATTCAGGAACCACAGCTGCATCTCAATATGTGCTTCCTTCCTGAAAGCCTCATCTCATGCTGTACTCAGAAGCCTAACTTCTCTGAATGCCTACTTTTAATGGTGTCTAGAAACAGTGTCGGCTAATCTGGACATAGATGCCTGATTTTAAGTGTGCACAGAAAATAGACTATTGGAGAATTCCACTGCTTTTTCTTAGGGGAAGAAAGAAAATATTGTTCTACTGGATGTTAAGAAAAGGGAAGACATGGGAGTTTGAGGCCAGCCTGCACTACATGGTTGAGACCCTGTCCTAAAGGCAGGGGCAGGAGAAAGGAACTTGATTGAAATTCTTTTCTCTTTTTCAAAATCCAAATTTCAACTGTTGACTACCATAGAAAAGAATTCTTTCAAATTGTTTTTCTGTTTTTTTCTTTCTTTTTTTTTTTTTTTCTTTTGTATTTTAGGGAAGGGTCTACATGGTGCTCAGGGGCTCACTACTAGACTAGACTGTTAGTGATCCTCCTGTTTACAACCTCCTAAGAATTGGAATTATAGGGTCACATACAGTCTCAATTGCCATCTCAGCTTGCTGTGGGGGTGGGGCCGGCACAGCAGGCCTGGGGATTTAACCTCTGGTCCCTGCACCTGCTTCCAGGCACTTTAATCTGTTGAGCTATTTGGCCAGCCCTGAAATTATTTTGCTGTTGACTAGGGAAGGAAAAAAAAATGTGTCTGTAATCAGTTGTTGGAATTCTCTTGGTTTTTGCTGCAGTTTAAATCATATTTTATGTAGTTGGGTGTCGAGAAAGTCATTTTAGTTTTGAGTGTAAATGTGTGTGAGTGCTAGTAATTTTGTATTTCTTTTGGAGTAGAAAAGAAAAAACAATCCAAGCTGAGAAAGGAATTTGCCATGGTGTTGTATTTTCATAAATTTTATCAAAGAATTTCATTGAATCGTTAAATAAAAAAAGGTAAACCATCCTGATTTTTCTCAGACTGGCACCTTGTTAGATATTGGCTTGAAAATGAACCAAGAACAGGTGACACTAAGTCAGCATTTTACATAATTTTGACTATGTAGGACCTCAAGCTTGAAATATTTAGTTGCACCAGATTACAGAGTGGTACTACTAATGGCCCAAGTCATCATGATGCTTAATTAAGACCATTTTCTTTAAGCAACCAGCAAATACCTTCTCAGAATTTTAAGATTCCTTTTGATAGTTTCTGAGTTTATGTTATTACCCATTCCTTTATTCTTTCATGCAATACATACTCAAACTTTATACCAAAACTCTATATTTTATGTGAGGAAAGTATACATAAAGGTGTACTACCTGGGTGGGGTGTCACCTGCCTGTTATCCCAGCACTTGGGAGGCTGAGGCAGGAGGATCTTTGTGGATTGAAGGCCAGTCTGGAATACAAAGTAAGTTCAAGTTTAGCCTGAACTGCATAGTGAAGCCCTGTCTCACAAATACAAAAAAAAAAAAAAAAAAAAAAAAAATAGAACTAGCTTTTGATATTTCCTTTAAAGAATTGTCAATCTAAAGAGTTTTAAATAGTAGTGGATTACATCAAACAGTAACAAGTGCTTTTTCGTATTTGACGCAAAGCAATGTCAGCAAAAGAATTCTCAGGTGAAGATGGCAGAAAGATTAGATGCTGTGCTTCTGTAGCTAGCAGAGTGATGGTAATGTTTATTACACAAGCCAAAAATTAAAAAAAAAATCCTTGTTAGGAAAGCAAGTAAATAAAATCATAGCAAGGTAGCCCCCCAGTTATGCAAGAATTAATCACAGGAATAAGTTTCACTATGGACTGAGACATTGCTTTTATGTGTCCAAAAATATCTAATTGTGTGTATAGATTTGAGCTAAGTTTGGTTCGCTTCTAATTATTTCATCAAATGGATGATGTGTGAAAAATAGAAAATAAGAAAAATCATTTTAGTGCATCAAGAAGGCAAATAGTATCCTACAGTTCTAGAAGAATGTGGGAGGAAGGGAATTCAAGAGGCCCACCCCTCTTCTTCTGTTCTCTTTATTTCATGGCTAAGAGCAGTGGCAAGAAGGAGACACATCTCCTGTGCAGAGTATACAGCTGGGGGAAGGGCTAGGCTAGAACTCTGGAGGAGGGAAACTTTCAAGGGTGGAACTTGAAGACTTGTTTTGCCTTCCTGAAGACATCCAATTGTCTTGCATGATGCCTTCAATGCCAGGAATTATTTCAGTAACAACATGAGAGTTGCACATGGAGTTGATTGTACCTCCCTAGAGTGCAGTCAAAAGTTATCATCATAGAGAAACTGAAAGGAGTCCATCTCTTTGTAACTGCAGTTAAAGGTCAGCTTGAAGAGAGCTAGAGGGAGAGAAGCTGCCAGGAGAGAGTTGAGTTAGGACTAGAAGTCGTCCTGAGGGCTGGTGTGGAAGAAGGCATCCATGGGTGCAGTTGAGCAAAGGTTCTCTGATGAAGTCAAGTTCTTTGTTTCACACTTCTGAACTCAGCAGTGGTTTAGGATCAAAAGATGAGATTTATCACTTTATCCTAGAAAGAAAGAGTTCTGAACCTTTACTGGTGGTGCTTATGGTGCTTTATTGAATACTATACAACAACAGGCAAATTCAATAATTAGGATTTTTCCACCATACACTTGCTATTTCATGCAGTATAAGTGGGATATTTGTCAGCCTGTTAGGAAATGGATTTATAAGAATTTTGATCAGAAAAAGCTCTTCAAGAATTATATATATATATTGAGTTTTGTAATTTAAGATTCCATGGTGTTACTCTTGGAGAATATTCTGTGTTCAAAACTTGTCTGAATTTTGAGCTTACATATTTTTTTTAAGCATAGGGATTTACGAGTCTATTAGAGGAAGCTTTCTTAACTTAATTCAGCTAGAGATTTGAACCACATTTCAAGGCTGCTGCTTTGGATGGAAGTATAAATATTCAGAGTCATAGCTGAAGATTTTTCAATTAACAACAGGAAGCAAATGTGGCCTAGTTCAGATTTACAAACAAGTTGTGGTCTCAGTATTGACTTTTAAGTCTGCTCTTCATCACTTTGGAATGATTTTCTCATGGACAATAAGACTAACATGGCAGCTGGGTTGCAAACTTTGTTTACAAAACCTTTTTGAATCATAATGTACCTAACATTTAACTACTTTTCTAGCTCTTTGTAAAATTAGCTACAGGTGCCACAAAAAACTTGGTGGCAATGTGTGCAGAGTCCCTTTCAAGTGATGGAATGCCTGGCTGCCCCGCTGACCAGATCACTTCTAGAGCAGGGTTAGCAGTGAGTCAACCGTCCTTCTCTTACAGAGGGAAGCCTTCAGTCCAGATTCTCCTGTTTTCTTCTTTGATTATTATTTTTTTAAATTCACAGTCCCTGTGATTAGTTTCTTGGTTTTCCTTTCCTACTGCAGACATTTCTCACAGACTTTTTATTTCCTCTTGTGTTCAGAAGAAGAAACTACATGTGAAAATAGTTGATCATTTTGGCAGTTTCTGAGCATTTTAGAAAACAATCTTCCAAGTCCATTCCTCTCTTGTTGAATTAAAAATGAGTTACATTTCAATAATATTGGTGATTAAGAAAGCTATGTTTCTAAAAAAAAATCAAATCCAGTGAGCCCCGAGTATGTCATCACTAAAGCCTAAGGATGGGCAGGACCTTGAGATGGAGAACACAGAACTGGCCATGTTTGGCTTGGTAGAAATGTGGCAAGGTGAGCGTGGCTCAACTGGGATTTAATTTTTTCTTTGTAGGATGCAGCCCATGCTAAATCACTGCTAAGATGCAGAACTTGAATTTTAGTTAAGTCAGGTAAGGACCTGAAGCCAGTCCCAGGTATTCCACAGGAAAGACTATGAAGACATTCCACAGAAGGCAGAGAGGGAAGAAAAGAAAGGAAAGAAAGAAGCCAGATATGTCCGTGGCTATATCCAGGAAGCCCATTACAACTTGGGATACCTGAATTAGATACAATAATTCCCTATATGGACACAGAAGCATGAGCATCCCATTCTAGTATGTTATGTATGGAGAAGGTGCTTCCGGGAAGAATACAGATTAGGCAACTCCTAATCTTTGTGGGAAAGGGAGATAGGAAAATACACAAAGCTTCCTTGTAGGAATATTGTGTATATGTGAAAAGAAAGAAATAGGGCATATGTTAAGGCAGGAAGGTATGAAGACAGCATGCCCTGCACTTCACATGGGTGACAAGCCTGTTGGGCACAAGGAATTCAATTTTGCTGGTAACTGATACAACACCAGTCTTGGAACATACAAGTTTCCACACTCACAGGAAGCTGATTCCCTGTCTAGCATATAGAGAGATGTTACACTTGAAGCAGATGTGACAGTGAGACTTGCTTTCTGGATGGATGAATTAAAAAGTGTGTTGGGAATAGATTGAAGGAAGATGGAGTGGTCAGGAAACAAATTATGTAGGAAGTTGTTGTGGGATTCCGTAATAAAGAATGTGAAGACGCGCTATGGACCAGTTGTACAGTACTGCTCGGAGGAATGAACGGTGTAGTTTCAGTTTCAAAAACATTTAAGTACCTGTGGTTAAATGTAATGGAATAAAGACATTTACCTGTATAATAATCCTTTCAAAACATAATGTATACATTTCTGATATTAACGAGAGCAAGAAAAAGAACATAGAAGCAAAAAAGGAAAGCCAGGCTCAAACAGGAAGCTACACCGAAAACATTTTAATCCTGGAAAGTAGATGGTGCATTGGCGACTATATTAGAACAAAAGAAAGCTGTATTTTCAGCTTCTCCAAGAGAAATCAGTAAGAAGATTTATCACGACAGAAAAACATGCAAGTGTTCAGGAATTGGGATCACCAGCTACGATGGAAAGGCGAGACAGGCTATTTGGAGGAGGATTGAGTTTTCTGTACATAGCAGTCACACCCTTAGACTCCTAACCTCATGCTGTGCACCTGGAAAACACATCATTGGGCACCTCAAGAAAAAGTAGGCTACGCTCTGCAGAGATTAATCAGTAGGCTCTGGATTCCAGGCTTTGGGCAAAACTGTGGCAGGAAACAGTTAATACTTAAATTTGTTTCGTCTCCTTTTTTTCAATTGTTTCTCCTTTTTGTCTTCTTAATTTCTTATACATTTCTTTTTTTATTTCTTCTTCCAATTTTACATGCATATACTTAGTAACATAAATAACTGGTTGGAAGATAATACTATGTGTTAAAATAAATACTGTGAAATTTATATTATTTTGTTAAATGAAAATCTGTATCACTTGTAATTTTTTTTGCTTTAATTCTAATTTGTACTCATTTTAAAAATAAAAAAAAGTGAAAAGGAAAAAAAGAAAGCACACTGGGTACTTTTTGAATTTTTAAAGCCTGATATTACTTGCCTTATCATCCAGGAAATGCAGAAGCCTTCTTTTAATATTATTTCTTTTAATTTTTTTTATTGTAACATTAGTATAAGAGAAAAAAACAAAAACCACCCAACCAACAAACAACAAAACATAGGCTGTAATTTTGCCATGCCTGATAAATCACAAGCAATAAAGAAATAAAGAGGACAGAAAACTAAGAGGAAAAGCTTACTTTTTAAAAACATATTTTCAGAATTAGGGGATACATTTTAATTTTAAAGTGAAAAACAAGTACCTAGAGGAAAAAAAGAGAAAAAAACCCGCTAAGACATGTCATTGCATATTCTCACCACATTATAGATAAACAGAAAAATGTAAATTTGCAATGGAGAAAATGAAAAGAGATGATATATGGCAATGGGAATCAAAATCACATTGAATTTGTCAACACCCAAAATGGAAACTAGAAGCCAATCTGTTAATAGTTAGAAATTGTAGTGAAGAATGAACTCCAGTCTAGCATTCTACACCTAAGTAGATTACCAAACAATTGATGTGCAGCCTAAAAATATTTCTAGACTCAAAAATTAATTTTCCAAATATCATTTTGTGTGCTACTTCATAGGAGTCACCTGGATAATCTTCTCCATCATGATAAGATGCGGAAGTTAGGTAGCTTTCTGGAGCAGCGCTTCAACAAGAGTGAGCCAGACAGAATCTCCTAGGTTTCAGTAACTGACTGACAGCTACAAAAAGCAGCAGGTAAGAGACATAGACCAGAAAACAGAAAGCTGTGCTAGTTTATTGCCAAGACTAAAGCTTAAATAAGACTAAAACAAACTTAGAAAAACACATGCTAGTTTAGCCAATCAATTATATCAACGTATTGAAAGAAATTTTACAGTTCTGGAAAAGAGTCTGAAAATGAATTAAAGGAATTCAAAAAAATGATACTTCTTTATCCCTCAATAAAGGTGATAACTAAGAGAAAATAAGTTATTTTAAGTAAGGAATATAATCAAATTATAACGATGCTGAGGTGGTGGTGGTGGTATGTGTGTGTCGTAGGAGAGCTAAGACTGTCTTCTTAGATTAAAAACTGAAAAATCAAGAAATATGAGTTAAGCATGCTAAATAGAAATATGAAAGTAAATAGAAGTAACCAAGAAGAACTCAAAATGATTGTTTTGGGGAGGAATAACAAGAGAGGCAAGATGTAGTTGAAACTCATTGATTGTGTCATACAGAGTCACACTGTTTTTGCCCAACAAACCATTAGCATGTATTTTGTTCATAATAATAGAAGCAGGGACTGGGGAGCTAGCTCAGTAGAATAAGTGCTTGCCTGGAAAACTCAAGGGCCTGAGTTTAATCCTAAATTCCACCAGAAAAAAAAAGTGGCCTTGAATCTAAGTACAGGAACATAGTATCAAAACAAAACAAAACAAAAAATAACAAAAGTAAACATCATAAAAGGAGACAGGGGCAAAGTCACGTGGATGTGTTGCTGGTGGGTGTGGTTAGGTGAGTGAAGTGGAGGAAGCCTGCACAACTAGCTTCCTCTGATTAGGCCACGACAAGCCGATCATGCAGAAGGAACAGGAATCTGGAGCTAAGGTACAGGCAGGAAAAAAGATTCTGTGCATTTAAGAAATGCTGAGCTTGAGCACAGCTGTAGCCCCAGGGCAACCGGCTCTCAGGTCACTTGTTCTCTAGGTCTCTTTGCTTTTTATATATTTCCTGAAACCAGATTTTCCATTCACTAGGAGATCTATCTTGAAGAACACTGGGAATGACAACTTTTAGTCTGTGACCTGGAACTAAAATAAGGAGCCTTATTGGGCAGGTCCAAAAACCTCTGGAGCCCCATTGGATTATTCAGGTCAGATCACATGCTCCCCTCTACAGACAGAGGTTGGCTCTGCAACTGGACAAAGGTGCTTAGAAGCTGAAAATAACTGTGTGCCTCAGCTAAACTTTTGTCCTTAAAATTTTTCTTTCTTTCAAGTTTCACCCGTAAATGTACCCTGATACAATATTTATGCTTCTGTCAACTAGAGTCCGTCTAACCTTCTGGGATGCATGCTTTATCATATCTGCCCTTTATCAATTATTGACCTGGACTGACTTTTTCACAATTACATATTAGAGGTCCTATTTAAGACTGTAAGCTCTTAGGCAACTGTATGAAGTAACTAAAACAGGAAGACTTTATTATTTAATGCTTCCTTTACTCACAGGCTGCACAGATAAAATGCAATTTGGTTGGCGCATGCCTGTAATCCCAGCACTCGGGAGGCTGAGGCAGGAGGATTGTTGTGAGTTCGAGACCAGCCTGAGCTACAAAGTGAGCTTAAGGCCAGCCTGAACTGCATAGTGAGACCCTGTCTCAAAAAGACAAAAAAAAAAAAAAAATTTTCTCGAGTTTAATACTCATTCTTTTGATATTTTGTTTGGAAATATTTTCTTTCAAAGATACTATTTTTAAATAGTATTTTTAAATATTCAAATGTAGTGATGGGTTCCACAAAGCAGTTTTTTTGGAAAGTATATTTTGACATAGATCTTCAGTTAGTTTGGGGCGTAGTGTTCAGAAATGGATTCTTGAGTAGTGTATACGGATGAGTTGATAACTGTAACATAATGGATTCTTCTTCTATAATTTTAATTTGATTTCTTCTATGATGTGAATGTACCTTGCCAAATTTCACATGTTGGAGTCTTAATTCCCAGAGGAAGCGTGTTTAGAAGTGGTCGGCCTGTAGGAGGAAGTAAGGTCATTAATGCAGATTAATACCCTCTACCAGTGAGAAAACACAGGGTTAATTCTCTTTGGCCTGGATTTGCTTGGGCAAATTGGTTGTTGAAACACAAGGCTGCTTTTTGTGCTTCTTCCTTCGTACTTGTCTGCTTCCTTACATCTTCTACCAAAAGTGTAAGCAGGAGGAAACTGAGCAGAAGCCAGGATGATGTTGATAACACTCTCCTGTACTTCCTAGTCTCAAAATTGTGAGCCAAAAACCCCTTGATTTTTAATAAATTAACTGGCCTCTGGTATTAGAACAACAAGAAAATGGGCTAAAATAGTTTCAAATATTAGAAATCCAAATATTTTTGAGCCTTGAGGCACATTCTTTAGTAAATACATAATATTCATTATCATTCAGCTCATTTCTAAATGTTTTCCATAAATTAATACACTTATCCCACTCTAAAGAAAATAACAAGGAAGTTATAATTTTTGTCTCCATTTCATAGATGGAGCAACTCGAGGTATAAAGAATTGAAGAAACTAGGCCAGGGCAGATAGCTCAGCGGTACCACATGCTGTGCCAGCCCCACACCACGGCAGCCACTGAAACCCGGCATGGTGGTGCATTCCTGTTATCCCAGACCTGGGGAGGCTGAGACAGAGGATCACTATGAGTCCAAGCTGCGTAGTGAGAACCAGGACCAAATAGATAAATAAATAAATAAATTAATTAATTAATTAAAAAAAGAAAGAATTCAAGAAACTAATATCAGGGGTCAGGAGATGGCTCAGTGGAATAAGTACTTCCCTGGCAAGCACAAGGGGCTGAGTTCAATTCCCGGTTCTGCCAAAAAAAAAAAAAAAAAAAAAAAAAAAAAAAAAAAAAAAAAGAAACTAATATCATAAACAAGGGGGTATAGTAGAGATTCAATCCCACACTCACATGCTTTACAATGGATGATATACCATACTGTCACGGTAGTGGGTTTATTTTTTTTGTAGTGTTATTTTCGATACAACATTTAGAAAAGATATACATATCCTACAAACCAAATCTACCTGCCACTTACCCAGATGAGACATAGCTTGTGAATTACCTCTCTTCTGGTGCTCGAAAATAAGAAAGAACACATTGCGATAAGTGAGAATTGCATAAAACTGAAAGTACGTTGTCTCCAAATAATGTCTTACTGGAACACATTAATGTGCATTGGTTGCCTAGTTGTTTATGTTCCCATTCATCTTTCAAAGGAAATTCCAAATGAAACCAGTTTCAATTATATATTATAGTAATTTGCTTTTGCTTTTCTTATTTTAAATTAAGTTACCTTTCATGTATATAATGCCTTACTGTATATCCATTCTTTTAGATGTGCCAGACCCTACTTGTGGAAAAAATTGAAGTGTAAGTGACATGCGAAGAGCGCAGTGAAGACTTTGCTATGCTCAGTCTGTAAGGCCCCTCCTCCAGCTCCCACAAATCATCCATAGTGTGCTTTGCACATGAATATGTTAGTAATTTTGTAGTATTTTTCCCATACAATATATTTCTCATTATGAGGTGTACAGCTCTGCAATTCTATAAAGAGAAAAAGTGATATGATGTAGGGGAAACTTAAAATTAAAACACAGAGGCAATGGCTGGATTAGGCTGTGAGCCAGGCTCGTGCCCTCAATCTCGCCACCCTGCTTCCTTCCTATCCAGGCTGCTGTCCTGCACGCTGCTGTGCGTTTCCTCTGCGCCCCTGTGTGCCCTGGCTTCCAGTGGTCCTCCCGAGGTGGATGTCTGCTGTGCCAAGACAGCTGAGGTTTTTTTAGCTGAGTTTTAAATATTCAGGAATTTTGTGAGATTTTTGTTAAACTGTTAGTGGCTTAAAATCAGTTACTGGTGCGCATATTTGCATCCCTGCATTCTGGAAGTGTTACAGACAGGCTCCCAATTTGTTTACCAGCAGGCTATTGAGCAACAGCCCCATAAACTGGGGGGGATGAGGTGATGCTTTAGCCAAAGCTGGTTCTTGGAACAGGCCTTGTACATGGCAGAATGGGTCCTTCCAGCTGACAATTATCACCCCTTCCCACTCTGGTGTCCTTTCCTGTGGGCATACATGCTTGAGCTAAAGAGACCTGTGTTGAACATTTTATGAACATGTAAGTTTACAGAGGGGAAAAGATATGTTGGCCTTGACATTGTACACATCCACTAAGAGGAATTGCTTGGTTCGACACAAAACATCATATAGATTGAAAGGAATTCTTGCCTTTGACTAAATATGAATCATGGTCTTGTAATATTAGACAAATTACTTTTGTTTAAAAAATAAAATCATCATTCATGTGTATACCTGTTTTTTATTTGTGAAGAACATACACTAAGAGACAAAAATTTTATACCAAATACATTGGACAGAACTATCATTAATGCAAAGTGTTTTTAAAAATAAAATATCTGGAGATTTCTGTTATTATTCAATGCAGACATAAAACATCTAGAGACACATATTGATAGCTAGTAGCTCATTTGGATAAATATTTTAGAGTTTTAACTTTTATTACATCATTTAGAGAATAATATGAAAACATCTTAATAAAGATACACATTTGAAATATCCAACTTTTAAGGGGGCGAAGAGTATAATGAAATATTTATCAGTCTTTTCTTATTGCATCTTATGCCCTGCTGACTGCTTTGGGTTTTAAAACTTAGCTTCCTGGGTAACACAGATAATTTTTTATAGACACGTCTTAGTTGAAGATAAATGATTTGTTGTCTCTGGTGGCTGTTGAATTTGTGTGTGCATGCAGGTCCCTGGTCACATCTACACACTAACAAAGGCATTCAACGATGAAGGAACAAAGGGAACTATTTTGCCCATTGAGCTTTATGAGTGAATTTATTTTAAGGTATAATAAGTAATTGATTAATGCAATCATTATTATTTTAGCATGTAAACTTTGCCTTTTGGAGAAGAATCACTAGGTAGTTATGGCAACTGTGATTAAGCAAAAGAAGTAGTGTCTGTAACATTTTTAATACCAATGGCTCACCTCCCAGTAGTGTGTTCTAAATCACCCCAGCCATAGCCTCATTCTGTGGAGAAGACAAACAAAGGTTGCAATGCACAGAAATGAAACTACAATTTCTTTCTTAGCAAAATGACAAAAACAATGTCAATTTCATTTAAAAATTAATTACTTGGTCAGTTTTTAAAAATGTCTTGTCCGATAAAGTGCTACTCTGCTTTCTTACTTTTCTAGTGCTGCAAGGTGGCTGGGGTCATGCTAGTTTCTTATTCTGCAATCAAGGCAGTTTAGAGAGGCTCAGTAACACAGAGGCCTGCCCTGAGGAGCTTCTGGGGAGGGAAAATGAAGATGCACATTTCTTCTAGACTCCACTGACTATGACTATGGCTAGGCAATATTGCCCAAAAGCCCAGGTGATACAAGCTTCCTCATCAACATATGGAGCTATTGGGAGCCGATAGAACCCTCAGCAAGGTGCAGCCTGCATAACGGAAGATAAATTTTCTCTCTTTCTCTCTCTCCCTGCTCTCCATCTCCTTCCCTTCCTCTCCTCTTCCACCCTCCTTCTCTCTCTGCCCTTTTTTCAATTCCAGGTTGCCATGAGCTGACGAGCCAATTGGCCATGGGTCCTGGTCATGATGTTCCACCTCACAACAGTGCAAAAGAAACAGGATCAATGGAACATGTACTCAGAACTCTAAAAACATGAGTCAAAATCATCCTTTGCCCTTTTATTTATTTTTTGCTCCAGTGGTTGTTTTGTTTTTGTTTTTTTTTCAATGCATTAATGAGAAAAAAGATAAAATAGTGAAACAGTTTCAAAACAGGTTAGTAGGACAGGTACAATAATTAATACTTTGCAGATTGTCGTTCCTTTTTCCTTTTACATTGATTACTTCATATAATTTGTCACAGTAGCAGAAAGCTGACTAATGCATAGATGTGATCAATAATTTTTTCTAAACTGTATACCTGGCATTTTTTCTGAGTCGGAGAAAGGTAGGTTTGAATTCCTATACCTTAAAGAAAGTCATAATCTTTTACTACTATTTATTCTTAAAACACTACTCCTTTTCTCAGTTACTTGTAGTGTTCTAATTTTTCATACAAGGAAGTCACTGGTTCAGGTCTTGATTTATCCAAAGAGAGTTGAAAGTGACATAGGCTCATGGGTTTCTTTATCCACCGCAAAGTGCAGGATTATTCACATCTCAGCCTCCTCGGGCTCTGCCCTCCAGACTAGGAGAGTTATTTTTTGTGTTTTTAATTTGATGTGCTCTTTCATTCCACACCTTCAAATTTGATATTCACTCTATTTAAAAACTCATTTCCTATATATTTGCATCGTGCTTCAGTTACTTTTCTGTTATTGGTGGGACAAAAGACCCAACACCCAAAATTAAGGAATGAAAGGCTTATTTACCTCACAGTTAGTGGAGGTTTCAGTCCATACTCAGCTGGCTCCCAGCCAGAGTGGCACATAGCAGAGGGCAGCAGTTCAGGGTAGCAGAAAACAGCAAACAGCAAGAGCAAAATGGCAGGAGTAGTGGCAGCAATGGCAACAAAGAGCAAGCCCTTCTCCCTTATGGTGCACTCAGGCTATCTACCCCAAGCTTGGTATAGCACTCACACACACACAAGCCCAGCAGTACTGGATCAGGAATTAATCACAAACTCTAGAAATCTGCCCCATAACTTCATGAGGCTTTGGGGAGACAGCTAGATGCAAGCCATAACATTCTGCCCCTGGATCTCTTATGTTAATCCCTTTATACAAAAGGCATTTTAGTCCAACTCTAAGAGTTGCCAAAGTCCTAACAGTTTTTGCATTGCTGAAAAGTGTAAGTCCCCAGTCTCCTCCAAGATCTAAGATAAACTCTCAGATGTGAACCCCTGAACAAATGAAAAGTTAAACACTTGCAACATTCAAAGGCATAAGATAAACACTGGCATTCCAAAATGTACACACAGCAGGATACCAAGCATTGGGACCAAAGCAAGTCCAAAATCTAGCAAGGCAAACATTAAGTCCTGCAGTTCCATGTGAGACGTCTAAAGCAATCTGTGATGAGTTGTGAGCTCCAAAGGCCTTGCATGGCTCTGTCACTATGGCACTTTTGGTGGTAGCTCCCATGGCTTCCCCCTTAGGCTGACTTTGCTCCATCCTTGCAAGTTCCCTGAGATGATCCACATTCTTGGATTTTCCAAATTTCTGTGGTTTCCAAAGCACATTAAGCTTCTCACTCTCTGCTTCACACACTTTCCCTCCCAGGGGTACACTGCCTGGCCTAATAGATCTTCTGAAACTGAGGTGGAAGCCTTCTTAAGGTCAGAATTCTTATAGTCTGTCTGTGCCTAAAACCAACACCACATGGATGATGCCAAGGTCTGCTGAAGGTTGGAGCAGTAGCTAGCTTTTCCTCTGTTTTGGTTATAGAATTCTAGCGGTTGGATTACTGAGCAGTCTGACCCTGATTCCTAGGAACAATGGGAATTGTGCCTATGCTGGTGCCATTCTGGATCACGGTGCTCTGCAGCTTTCTCCTCAAGGGAAGTCCCTCACCCTTTCAGTTCTGAGGCTGCAGAGGGTAGAGAGCTGCTGCTGTCTGTGATGCTCTCAGGCCTTCCTTTCCATTCTCTCATTCCTTCTTGGCAATGAAGGTCCTCTGGGCTCTATCTTTGCAGATATCTTTATTGCTGCTTCCTCTCTGGCCAGACTCACAATATTTAAAATCATCCTGCTGGGCTCTTCACTCTTGATTCTCAACATATATCTGACTAAAAGTGCCCAATAATAGCCATGCCACTACTTCAACATTTGACTGCCTTGAAATTCCATTTGCATGAGTGAGCAATCCATCAAGCTTAATCTCAGTCTCACACAAAATCTCTGGACATAAACAAAATGCAGACAAACTTTCTGCTAAGCCAGAACCCATTTTCTGGAGTCCAAAACCAATGCAGTCCTTCTTCCCAGAAGAAATCTTCCCAGCCGGCCCCTTTACAGGCAGGATCCCTGTCAGCATTCTGGTCTTCTGAGCTCTGAACAGAATCTCCCATACAGAATAGCTGAAGTTATTCCAGTGCTTCTCTTACAGGTGACATCTCTGAGCCCTTCCCATCTCTTCCCACAAACCATTCCTGAAGCTTATAATATACATAGTCAGGGTTAGTCACAGCAACTCCCCTACTCTTGGTGCCAAGTTCT
Source organism: Ctenomys sociabilis (assembly GCA_004027165.1). NCBI lineage: Eukaryota > Metazoa > Chordata > Mammalia > Rodentia > Ctenomyidae > Ctenomys > Ctenomys sociabilis. The sequence goes on from PVKA01011997.1 coordinate 54,989, forward strand.
GTCTCAGTTACTTTTCTCTCATTGCTAGGAAAAAATACTGACACCTAAGATTAAGGAAGGAAAAGTTTATTGACCGCACAGTTAGTGAAGGTTTCAGTCTATACTCAGCTGGATCCTAGGCAGAATTGCATGTGGCAAAGGGTAGCAGCTCATGGTGGCAGAAAACAGCAAAAAGCAAGAGCAAATTGTCAGGAGCAGAGGCAGCAATGACAATAGAGAGCAAGACTGTCTGTTTTATGTTGCATTCAGGCTATCTTCCCCAGACTGGGTGTAGCACTCATACCCTTAGTCCCAGCAGTATTCATACCCATAAACCCAGCAGTACTGGATCAGGAATTAATCACAGTCTCTAGAAGTGTACTCTATAACTGCATGAGGTTTTGGGGGAGAGCTAGACATAAACTATAACATGTGGCTATATCCTATTCATTAACATTTCTTTATTTGACATTAGTCACTGGTACCTGATTTACAAAGCTCCTTCCTCTCTTTGCTAAAATAACATTTTTTTCTACAAAATCCTTCCTAGCCCTTGTAACTTGTTAAATGCTATTGCTACAGGACTTGTAGCAATCTGTACTTCTTGTTTCACAGATTTTAACATACACAGTTACCCATATTTACTCATTTTAATGTCCTATGGCTTGACTTAGAATTTAGTGCAAGTAGGGAATTAGTATATGTTCCTAATTCCTATTGTTGATTTCCAGGACTTAACACAGTATCAAGCATCAAGTAGGCACTGAAGAGTCACATTAAATGAATGGCAATATAATTATCAGTGGGTCAAAATAGTAATAGAAACACAATTGTCTTACAAGTTAAATAAATTAACTGAATTTATTTGGCTTCAAATGTATTTGTATATTGTGTCAGAATGTATTTTTGTACTGTCTGCTTCATTTTTTTCTTTTATTTATTTATTTTTTTTTTGGAAGAACTGAGAATTGAACTCAGACCCTTGCACTTGCCAGGCAAGCACTTATTCTACTGAGCCATCTCCCCGGCCCCATTTTTTTCTTTTTATGAGTGCCACCAACATGTAAGTCACTGGTGAAGATCACGAATGTAGATGGCAAGTGGTTTTATATAGAATGTTCTCATTTCAAATGAAACAGCAAGACATCATTGCAAGATCCCTCCTCATAACTACTACATTATTGCAAAGACAATCAAGAATATTTTCTAGCATTCTTGTGTTTTACTGTTAATTTTAATGAGAAAGAAATAGTAATGAGACAGCTTCAAAACAGGTTAATAGGGCAGTTACAATAATTAATACAGTGTATATTGTTGTCTTTATAGTAGATATTCAGAGTGCAAGATATCTTGTCTAAAACTGTCAGTACAAAAAAAATAAAACTGTCAGTACAAATTTCTCTTCTCATTGAACTAAGAGAAAGTAGCTGTATATCTATCCCAACTACCATATAAATGGTCCTTCATTTATATCCGCCTTTGTTGTTTTGTTTTGTCAGAGATGGGTATTCCAAAGTACTAGTAACTTAAGCATTTTAGAAATCAAAATACATTTTGGTACTTAAACTAAAACTTAAAAAATCTATCCCCACATTAAACTATCATGCATTCATTTGCATTGGAATGCCATGCTTCAGTTGCTATGCCATGGCTAAGCGAGAGGGTGTCATGTAGCTCTGGAAAATTCCAGGTTAAGATCCGACAGTGTTCAGTTCCTGGTCAGGGCTCTCTTGCTGACTTGAAAATGGCTCACTTTGGCTATAAGTCACATCCAAATTCAGCAAGGGCTTCAGTGAATTTGGAGCAAGGGGAAGTAGTTCATTTCATAACATTATCATTCCAGAATAACTTTTAAATAATGCAGTTTCGTACTTTGGAAAATACTCTTTTGACATTTACAACACATAACAGTATTGATTAACTTAAAAATCTGTATTTTAAAAGATTTGAGTACTTTTACAATGATGCAAGAGAAGTTGTTTATCTGGAATTTGGGATCATAGCCACTGACTTGGCATTATCTTCACGGGAGCTGATATTATCTGGTCAGATTTCATTTCCCCTTGAACTTTTACTGTAATCTTATTAAGAATTTCAAAGCTGCTCATGAACTCAAAAACAATTCCATCAAACTCCTATTAAAACTGAGGTAATTCAGTACAGAAGTGCCTGTGTTGCTTAAATTTTTTAACAACATATTCAAAGCCTTTATAATTTTTTTCCTTTTTTCTTTTCATCTTAGTCAAAACAGTCTTTCCTTCCCCTGAACCATGTATTTTCCCCACACCAAATTACTCACTGATTATCTTTCAGGGTCTTGGCTGAAAGCTGTAGAGCTCCCTTGGCCTGCACACTGCCAGATAGAATTGATTCGCTCTCTATTTCTGTGTGTCTTTATTATTTTTTCTGAATACTTAACACTTCTCAAATTATATCCTAGTCACTTGTACTCACTGACTTTCCCCATTAAGTCCAGAGCCTCTTGGAGTTACCCAATGACACACTGATCAGCTCTAGCACTGGCCAGCAATCGAGAGCTATGATATGTTATTTTCAAGCTTCACCTGGGCAGGTCCTGTGGTTGACACACGATGCATCAGTGCCAGGAACCTCAGACTGAAGCCTTCCTGGTCACTGCTCTTTCTACTCTTTGATCACACTTGACTCTTAGTTCCAGTCTGAGAGTTTTAAAAGGTCCTCTAGGAGAAAGCATTCATGAGCATAGAATGTTAAAAAAAAGCCCCATGCAAGTCTTTCCTTGAACCAGATACTACATCTGAATTTACTTGTCTGGACCCTGCATGTTTCAACTGCACCACACCCAAGAGAAAACAGTTATTTGCTATGGGGTGAGTTTACCCCAACTATTCAGCACAAAAGTCAAGTTTGACTTTCATTGTTATGACAGTGGCTTACGAAACAGCTATGCCTAGCCTGAGTATGGTCACGTTTCAGGATGCTTTAAAGAGAAATCACTGATGACCCAAAGAGATTAGAGGTCCCAAGGGCAAGCCTGGGGCAACTGCCCATGGAGCTCTGGCATTCTCTCACAGGGTTTCTGCTGTTTTATCACACTTAGCTCTTTGCTTACAGTTTAGCAAAAATTGTGAAATTCTGAATGAAGTTGGAAGAAAGCTGATTCTCTTTTCACAAATTAAATATCAATTTTTTAAATTACTTAAGGGCTGTAATAGTTGAGACTCTACTGTTTGCAATAGGTAAATTGCACTTATAAGAAAACCTAGATGAATAAAAAACTCCTGTGTTATCAAATGTCATAAGAATATTCAGATTAATGGCACTAGAAATTTTATAATTCCCTGGACATGTAACATTTCTTGGAAAAGTTAGAAGAAAGCCATTTGATTACAAAAATACACATTCTGTTTCTGGACTACATTTTAAAAAACTTTTGTGTGTACATACATAATCTTACAAATGAGGTATCACCTAAAATCTATTTTTTTAAAAATGACAGATAAAATCATATGAAAGTTGGTATCATTGTTGAAAACTTTGTGAGTGGAAACTGGAAAGACTAGTCTTATTATGGTGGTTTGCTTTATAACAAGTACCACACTATTTACCTGGAGTTTTTCTGAAACAAGCAGCTGACAGTCAAAGATTCTAACTTAACAATGAGTTGACAGCAGTGATAATCAGAATGTCTTGTTTTCCATTGTGCACATGTATGAAAATATACTTATGGAAGTCTATGAATAATTGAACAACTTGAGGAGCTTCAGAAAGGCTCTGACCAAACTTCCATATTAAGATATTCACTTTGTTGCCCAGATTAATGAGACTGCCAAGGTACAGAAGATGCTATCTAGGCATGAGAATGGGACGACAAGAATTCTGGGTAAGAATTTTTCATTGATGTGTATTATTAAATTGCCTTTTTCACTTTTCTTCTGGTGTAAAATAAGTGAAAGGAATTTAACAGCTTTTTTCCTCTTAAGATATGTATTAAAATAGTTTCCCACTTCATCTCCTAGAATGTCTTTTCCCCAAGTAACAAACACAGAGTTACAATGTTGAAGAATACAGCATAAATGTCCTGCTAAGAAAGAGGCCAAATATAAATGCTAATAACGAGAAGGGGAATAAAAAGTGGTGCATAGAAAATACTTTCCTTCTACTTAAACCCAACCACAAGCATT